>JAGFMF010011798.1:1404433-1427195 GCA_019455555.1 Galemys pyrenaicus | reverse complement strand
GACAAGAGAAGTTGAGCATTTTTTCATATGCCTGTTGGCCATTTGCATTTCCTCTTTGGAGAATTGCCTTTTTAGCTCTTTTACCCATTTTTTGACTGGAGTAGAACAAGTTCTATGATCTGATGTGGTAAATGTGACATAGTCTACCCTCTGTGATGCCGTGCACTTAGAGTTGTAAAGAAATACACATAGCTACACACACTGTATGCACATAGCACATATAAGATAGATTGAATGAAACTTTTATTTCTTTATGCACACATTAGATTATAAATAATTAAATAATTTAAGGTTCATGAAGTTTATCGAAATGGTTCATGGGAGTATACAAAGAATAAAGATATCAGACATTTAATAGAAGTAGGCTGACACACATGCTATACCGCTGCTGTTTCTTCTATGATATGTCTACTCTTTTTTTCCTTAGAATGTAGACAGTTGAAAGTCTGAATATCTTGGAAGTGCCAGCTCCTTTGAGATACATGCATCAGTTCCAAATACATTTCATAAAATCTCCCTTCTTTGGTGATTGAGTGTTTTCTGAATGAAATAAAAAGTTAAGTTTGAAGGTGTCATGCAGTCTGGAGAGGCTCCTCATCTCTGCTGAACTTGGGCTTCCTCCCCCAGGCTCATTTTTCAGCCTCTGACCTACCAGTTGAATTGTCCTGACAAAGAAAAGCTTTGAGGTAGACTTATATTTTCTTCCTTTTTTTTTTAAGACTTATTTTACTGGTGCAGGCCAGAGGTACAGAGGGTGAGAGGATTCATCAGAGACAGAGCGGGGAGCAGCACAGGCAGATGGAGTGAAACATGCAGCTGAGGGGAGTAGTGGGGAGGCAGGAGAGGTCTCTGCGCCCTGTGGGTCCCCTCCCTGGCCAGGGATCGAACCCTGCGATAGTGGCTGTGGATACTTCCTAGTGCTGAGACTTACCCCCTGTGCCACCAGGGAAGCCCTAGACTGTTATATTTTCAATGTTAATGTTAATTTCAGAATAATTAACCCTAAATTATTAAATCACGTATGGGGTTTTTTTGAATTAGAGACTTAGCAGGGAAGATACGATCACAATGGTCTCTGAAGGAAAATACAAGCACTGATAGGAGGGGGAGCTGCACCCCTATATCTGGAGAAGACGTCACTAGATATGAGAACATGAGTCTTAATAGCGTCTGTGTCTCCAGAATTGTCTATAATGAATATTTATCAGCTACAAACTTGAAACCAAAACTAAGAAATTGACTGCAAAGTGACAGGCACAAGCATCACAGTCCACATAGGCGCACAGAGCAAGTCCGTTGTTCGCAGAGGGGAATCAGAGGTCCCTGCAGAACAGCTGACCTTTACTGACCTTTTTGATTTCTCTGGGCCTGAGACTGAGACTGGAGCACAGGTCTGAAGCTTGTCTCTAAGCCCAAGATCCTACTGAAAAAAAAGTAAGTGGACTATCTTTTCTACGAGAAAGCCATACACAAGAAAACACAGACACAAAACCCTCACAAAGCCGCTTCTAAAGGAGATCGGGGAGTGCTGAGAACGCAGCACTTCCAAAACTTGGCTTACAGTAACCTCCTTAAAGAGAAAAATAATCTAATAAGAAATTCGCCTCATTCCTTGTTAATTTTGTCAGGAAAGCTTTCGCCCCGTCTTATGCCGATTTGCAAGCGTGAGTGATGCGGCTTAACCTTTCAGAACACTTTATCTTTATATCCGCTTTCAGAAGTGTCATTCCGCTTTCCTTGGAGCTGATCAACATCCATCACACATTTCCTTTCGAGCTGAAAATATACACAGGGAGTTTTGAATTTTGTGAACTCTTCTATTATTAAGTTTCGTCAATTGTCAGCATCCATATTCCACCCCGATGATGAATAGAGGCATTATATTTCAGCATTAAAATGCAGTTAGGGCTGTAATGAGCATCATTAGAGGCTCTAATGGGAATCAGAACTGTATGCCATTTGATTCAGGTCTTTTTTTTAAGTTTGTTTGTGTTTTGTAATTTTTTTAGACGTTTAGACCAAGCAGGTGGGAGTCGAGGAGCGTTGTGATTTTAGAAGTACACATATGAACACCTTCCCAGCACGCTAGTCGAAAACATTCTGTTTCTGGTGCTGTCTGGCTTATCTGTTCTTACCTTAGCAGCCTTGTAGAGTTACAATCCTTCCTAACATCCAATTCCATTCCCAAGTACTTTCTTATAAATCAAGGTCGAGCCTTTATTGAATATAAGTTTTTAAATAAATATTGGACAGCTGTACACTTAAATCGGGGTAGATTAGATTATCTGTAATAGAAATGAAAAGGCTTTCTGAAGTCTGACTCACACAACAAGTGCCCTTTGGCTTTGCCTAGGACTGAGCATGTGTGTCTGGGGGCAGGAGCCATGCAGAGATGCTGCGACATCACAGACCCGAAGGGTCTTTGTGTGACTCACCAGTTATTGTCAAAGAGCCAATGTATTTCAAGTGAGGAATGCTCATTGTTGATTATACCACAGGAAAAGGGTGGCAAGTGCCCTGAGCTGAGCTCCAGACCTGAAGGCAGTGGGGTTCCTGACTTGACGGGGCTGTGTGCCAGGATGGGGTAGTGGGAACCAGGGACGATATCAAGGCGTGCACAGGCCGGTTACATGCTTCTTCATATGTGACGTGTCTTGTCGGCATCTCATCCTCCCAGGGGTGTGTGGTTTAACATGCTAATGAGCCAGGGCGCTTCAAGGTCAGTCTTCTGTCATCTGAGTCTGCTCAGCCATCAGGTTCCAGCTGCTCTGGAGCCTCCTCTGAAGACAGGGATTGCCTGCAGGCGGAGAGTCTGTTTCTCCCTGGGGGTTGGCTGAAATCCTGTTAGGCTGGAGGCTCAAAGACAGGAGGTGAGAGCAGAGGTCCAGAGGGTCTTTCACAGTACCCAGCTCAGAAGCGATGCGATGCACTGTGCAGTGGCGGCTGTGTGGAAACTGATGGAGCCTGCTTTAGAGAGCTCTGGTTCCACGCGGATTAAACATGACCTGGGTGCATTGTTCATAAGTCCCTTTCAATGTATTAAACTCTTTTGTTAGCTCTACAAATGAAGACAAATAAGTCTAGAATTTCATCTTTATTTTGTAACATCCTTCAATTTTTATGTAAATATAATCTTTTAGTTTCCTGTGATATCCAATAATGACTATTTATCAATCTAAAAGATTGGGCCTCCCTTCCTCTTTCAAAAGCCAGGTTAAGTTTCAGAGTCCCTTTCATTCCCAAATGAAAGCATGAAAGATCTCAGACCTACCCTGAAGAATTAACTCTAGTCTTCTGAGAAATAGATTTTAGTAGCATTGAAAGAATTTAAGATCTCCCAAATGGCATATCAAACACAACTTAGACATCCCGGTGTTACTGCTATTTTGGGAACAGAAGTGAAAATCAATGTCTGATAAAGTGCCAAGTGTAAATTACCAATAAAAGAGAAACATTGCTCTGGGTATAATAGCACAAGTGTGTAAAAAGAGAAACATTGCTCTGGGTATAATAGCACAAGTGTGTAAAAAGATACCTGAGATGGGGCAGATGCCTGAAGGATGCACCTTAGATTCTCTTTTGAAAAAAAAGATTCTCTTTTGAGGTACAGCATCTGAAAGGGGTTCAGGTAGAAATAAAAGCTCAATTCTTGATTTCTAATCTGCATCACATTGCATGATTCAAAATAAATGTAAATTTCAGAACAACAAAGAATATTTTCTAAATATTCTGAAACCCTATAGTGAACCATATGAAATTTCCTTCATAGTTAAAGCTATTATTTCCAGCAATAGGAAATATTGATATTACATGAAATAATCTCACAATATTTGAAGCATAACAAGTATGTAGATTAGCCATTTCCATGAAAGAAAATAAAAAGAAAAAAAATCCAAGTTTTCTGTTCATTTCATCAACTGTACATTTTTCTAATAATTTAAAGTTTTTTTGTGTTACTTTTCTGAAAATCTGTTACTAGAATCGCTATCACAAATACAAGTCATTTTACAGAAACTGCCTAATATTAAACTTTAGAATTACTATGATTTTCCATGGACCTTACCTGTTATCACATCCAACAATGTAGTAGAATATTTTATCGCCATCTCTATGAATTATGGATGTCACACATACAAAGTTACTGTCACTTTCAGAGGATGCAAATATTTTTAAAAGGTAAATGTTGCAATTTCTATCACTATATAGAAAGTCCAGCCTACTAATCCTGTGGTTATAGAGGCCTATCAGGGTTTAACAGTTGTTATGAATAGTCAATAATTCTGTTTTCCTGGAAATGGACCAACATTAGCCCACCTTGCCAGTGTGATAGGTCTTCAGGAAAGGGTCACATACACTATACTCCATAGGCCACTTGTCACCTTGCTGGGGAGAACTGAAGGTCAGTCAAGGTCATGTGAGTTTGTGGAGTTCATCCCCGTTACTTAAGCAATGCAGATTATTAGACCAAGAGTTGTCAAGGCTCTGGAGGCCAAAGAGCTTTGTCCTTGTTTCAGTCCTTTGCCCTTTCAATCAAAGAAGCAGTTGCTGTTCCCCTTTCTGTGACATCGACAATGTAGTCTGGGGGTGTCTCATCCAGGGGTAGGTTCACCAGTGAACAAGTCCTTCCTGTATTAGAATCTCCTCTCTACTCTCAGAGTGGAGATAGATGATCCCCTCGTTGTTTGTCATGTGAAGTCTCCTGTCTCCTTGATACCCAGTCCTTACTCACAGATAAATATCCCCAATCAGCTCCCTTTGACTTTGAATTTACAGCCATGTAAATTCTCTATACATATCTTATTAAATCTTTTGTTGTTAACCTGTTGGATGCTGTTTGTTCACTCATTCAGTCTGAGAAGACCCCAGAGGGTGAGAGAATTGTTCTCTGCACCCGACACCATCCATCCTTCCTAGTATTCTTTTCTCCTTTTTAATGTTGAGAAACAGAGCAGCTCATGTCTAAGTAAAAGTGGTATCATTTCCTGTTTGAATAACCACTTTCTTTTTAGGTCCTTTTAAATACACAGTGCGTGACACATCCACAGGTGATATTAACCAGCAAAGAACGCGGCCCACAGGTTATTTTTATGCACGAGCTTTTGGCGCTCCTTGTTCCATTTATGGAAAACTTCAGGATAGATGTTATGCCTTGATTAGGAAAGTAGGATGCGTGAACGTGGCTGAGCTAATTCAAATAATGCTTGTGCTTGGCGGAGTGTGGTGGTATCTGTGTACGCTTTTTCTTTGGTGTTACATATTTCTGGGGGGGGTATTTTAAATGAGTTATCACCTCTCTTAAATCATTGCATTTCTAATGGGCTGTTTTAGATAAGCAGTTTCTTGCTCACAGTTCTATCTTTTGGGTCCTGAAGTTGCGAACTCGTTTTTTCTCATGGGCATTTATCCAGACGGTGACATTCGATGGAATTTAATCAAAGATAAAAATGTCATTGATTACCAAAGAATGATCGAATTCTTCATGTACATAACTGCACACTTGATGTAAACAACTCAAACATGAAAATAAATATTTTACATTGAAACTGCCTTCCAGTGGAATAAACGGTTATGAGCATCCCTAAATCTGGGGAATTTGTTGGATGATGAAAGAGAAAGAAGCAATTCCAGGAGGTCGGATGTAGACAAATGAAGGAAAGACGTGTAAGACATTTTAATGGATCTCTGGGAGAGACCAGTTAGTAGGAGGTGATTCAAGCAGGCAACAGGCCCAGAGAAACCCCATACAGCAGCTTCTTTATTGCCTACTCATTTTGGTTTCATCTCATCCCGCTCCATGCCTTAGCACCCTCAAGCCAGGACAGTAAAGCTACCTAGGCTTCTTTGATTTGCATAGTGTAGCTAAATTTACTGTTCCCTTGTGAACCGATGTTACCTCAATTACAAAAAAAGTCCTATCCTTCCTCTGCAACTCTAGAACATTGAATGAAACCGTGGTTATTTTTATAGTGCAAAGATCACAAGTGCTTTTTTAGGTTTCATCAAAAATCTTGCTGTTGGGGAGAAAAAAATAGAGCGTTTGTCTCGAGTGCCCACACTTAGGGTGCCATCAGAGTCATTAACACAAACGAAGTGATTTTCAGCGAGCATCACAGGAGAGGTGTCGAGTTGGACAGAGCGTGTCGGACGTTCAGGACGCCATCACAGGTGGCGGGTCACGTGCCCACACACAGCACACACGTGACACGTAAGTGCTTGCAGAGCACAGAGAGAGGAATAACAGCCAAGCTTTGCCCAAAGAAGCCTGTTGCCATGTGAGATAACAAATACACCTCAACCTACACCGGCATAAACTGTTAAAGTTGTTGTAAACCTATTGTAAGGCACCACAGCAGTGTGGAGGTGGAATACCGCAAGAAATACATAAATATGACATAAACGCCATCCCAGAGACAACACTGCACCCCAGACACCCACCTACATTAGGCAAGCACACATATACAGATACATGTGCATCACATGCACATGTACCTGTGTAGGACACACACACACGTTGATGCCCTTTTAGACCTGTGTGTTTGTTCACTCACACCTGAATCTGTGTGGTGTTGCCCACATACAGCTCAACAGCATGGGCCTCGTTCTCTTTCTTCTCTCTCCACCTCCCCCCCGCAACCAGGCTTTATCATAAATAATGACTATTCTGTTTGTTTGTTTGTTTATGTAATTAATTCTTGGGGGGCTATCTGTTTTGTTACCCAACTTGTCTGCTTGTCGAGCACGTGGAAACAGCAGACGATCAGGTTATATTTGGGGGTCATGGAGGTTTGCACGCGAGGAGGCTCTGGGAGCACAGAGCAGATGCTGCAGAAGACATAAAATGCTTTGTGGTCCACTGAGAATAATGAACGAAGTGCTGGCTATTCAGTGGAGAGATGGGAAAGAAAGACTATGATAATGGAAAATTAGATTTGAACCAGATTGTGGAGGGTATTGTGTTTTATTTTTTGAAAGCAGGAAGTCATCTTGTAAGGAAGCACATTATGAAAATAGCCGATTCTATCTTGGGGAAAGTGCTGGAAAGAGCTGAACACAGACCATTTGGGAGACTGGAAGATTCATTCAGATAGTTAATGATACTTGTTACTAAATTAGTAAAAAAAAATTAATTCTGCAGTTATCGCTGCAGTCAGTTTCAGGATGTAACCACCACTCCATCCTCTCAGTCACTCAGTGAAGATACTGGCTTGGGAGATTCACTTTTAAGAACTGCCACAAATCTGGGTCGATCAAGAAATGGAAGGTACATTTGCAACCTGATTCTACTTTGCCCCCCTTCCCCCTTTAATCAGGGCAGCCAGCCACGATTACCAAAGGTCATTTCCCAGCCAGGTAACTATAGAGTTGTCCTCACTGTCTTCAACAAGGCCCACTAAGCTACCCAGCAGTACCAGAAGACTCCTCTAACCTGATTTACGTTCTGATTTTCTGTACTATCTTAAAATATTTACTCTTTTCAATGATGTGGCCCATCTACTAGTCTTTGCTCATGCAGATTATAGTGATTCCCGACTTAGAGAAAAAAAAAGAAGTTTCTATGTTAACCCACCTCAAACTCCTGCCCAATATCTACAGGTATATGTATACATTCATGCATTTATTATATATGCACACTCATACACATATATTTATTTAAACTGTCTGAATTGGATATTGCTGAACGTTCTTTTTACACACACACACACACACACACACTTAGGTATATTTAGATCTCCCGTTCGGTTGCTTCAACACAAGGTCACAGTGTAGTACATTCTTCCCTCGCAGTTTCAAGGAGAGATTAGGTACGGGAGCGGTGGGGTGTATAAGAAATATTGAGATACTTCTGAATCATTTACAGTGTTGTAAACCAATGATTCCTTAATAAAAAGATTCTTAAAAAAGAAATAGCCCGTGTTGCATCCCACAGCGGCTGTGCAATACCGAGCTGTAGTCTTGTGCTTGTGAATTTCAAGCTGTGTAAAGAAGACGGTCACTACCTCATTGGGTTGCTGTGAGAATATTCTTAACCCATATCCAGTGCCATTTAAATGTGTGCCAGGCACTGGGATGAGGAAAGGCACATGGAGCAGCGATTAATCCAGTTGGTAGAGTTAGACAGCAGCCTAAAGATTTCATAATAATTGGTGTGTGGGGGTGTGTGTGTGTGAGGGTGTACACTGGGGTGTTTCAGACTGTTCAGGGTCCACTAGCATAACATGTCAAAACAAGGATTTCTACATGGGCATGAATGATATCACATCCTCAGAGAGAGGTGGGCTTTATCTTTATAGAAAAAACACATTTTAAAGATGTGTATTATCCTTCCTCAAGGACGCCAGTCCAGTACATTATTCTATCTACGTTTATCAATTCATATCAACCAAGTGGTCTTCACCTTAATTTATTGTTTTCCATCTGTAATTACATTTTAGAAATTGAGACTTTGTTAATAAAGCACCTTGAGACTCTTTGTAAACACTAATCTCAAATTTCATAAATCCTACTTTTGGAATTTGACCTCATTTCTTTTTGGCATTCTATTCATCTGGTTTCCCGTGAGTCTGTACTGAGAAGCAAGGCCAACTTCTAATTTGGACAAGCTAATACTCACTGGATTTAGATATTATTCTTCCCAAAATCCGGTTCACATATTTCTAAATATATAGAAGATGTTTAATTATCATAGAGAATATGTTTTGCTTGTTCATTGTTATTTCCTTCTGAGTATTTTTTTTCTTGGAATAAGATAAAAAGCTGGGAAAATTGCATTTCAAACCAATACCACCATAACTATTTTTGGGGATAGTTTTTAGATTTTTGCTTTGACATGGATTTATAATACCCAAATTAATTTCCCCAACATTACAAAACCTGACAAGTTTGCCTATAAAAAGTTTGAAGTATAAGAAAAAGATCTTCAGAAAAGCGTTTATGCCATTCCTAAGCATAAGAACAGTAGTATTAGGCGGAAGGATAAATAGCCACCGTTTTCTTCATTTTCCGGGTTATCGTACTTGTTCACCCAGAGACTGACAGGATTGTCTGACCATTGTGCGTGTGAAACAAAATGAAGATTTAACACAAAGTGTTTGACAATGACCCATTTCCCCATGACAGAGGTGAAGTTCCTCCTTACTATGCCCTGTCACTCGTTGGGCTCCTGTGGCCCCAAATATGGCTAATGTCGGGCGAGTGGGGCTGCTGCTGTTGGCACATGCATTAGTGTGTATTCTGACCCCCCTGTATTCTCGTGTCCTTATCGGTGCTAGCAGCAGAGCTTGCCCGTGAACTTCCCCTCCCGCCTGCCCTGCCCGCGGTGCCCTGGCTTCTGCTTTCTGTTCTCTTCGATGCTGACGGTTCTGTACGAAAATTAAAGAGAGAACTAAGAGTTCATGAGCAGATGAGATTCAAGAGAGCACTACAAATAGTGCACCTTTCCTTTGTCAGGACCTGGACTCTAAATCCTGCCCCTCAAGCCAGTGAGTCTAGTCAAAGCTCCGGAGCCCGGCAGTCGCTTACACAACTTCCCTTTCACTGTGGGTGGCCAACCTTCACCCAAAGCGAAGCTCACCTCTCCGAGCTCTTCTCTTCCTCTGGACCTCAAGGTCACAAATCCTCAGCGCCTTTCCCGTTCTCTAAAACCTAGAGAGGCTTCAGGAAGACACTTTGAACGTTTAGTCAGCTTGTCCGGTCCAGTGAGAGGAGGCCGGTTTCAGCCACCCGCTCCATCATCCGTGACCACGAAGCAAAGCTGTGTTGAAGATGTCGGGCCCCCGGGCCGCGTTTTCCCTAAGTAGCATCATTGCTGTGGGCAGATTGTTCCAGGCTGTGCCATTAAGTTTATTCTCACCTATTCCTTTCTTCGGCTGACTGTTTTTAAGAACTTTCACATCTGATATCAGGCAGTATTGGTCTGAATTTTGTTACCGTGTTGCAGTATCATCACTCAGTTATTTTTATTTATCAGAGTTTTATAGTCAAATCAACCTAGTAAAGTTTTCAGGCTCCGCCATCTGTCAACTTAGTGAAATTTAATCAATTGTATGGAACACTAAGCGCCGGGACCTTCTCGAACTCTGAGCGGACCCCCTAACTGCTGCTAATTCAGGTCAGTGCACCCCTGGTGTGCACAGTTGTCTCTCTGTGTCTCGACGCTCGGACACCTCAACCCCGTGCTTCCTGGGAGTGAGGGGGCACCTTGGGACACAGTGGGCATGTGACTGCGGACCCGAGAGAGCACCTGGCGGAAGGGCAAGGGCCAGCGTCCGGTAAATGTCCGAGAGCTCCTTCTTCCAGGGACTTGATTTCCCTGTGCGCTCAACACGCCCTTAGTCATTCTGCGTTAAATGGATTATTTGGCATTAAAACATATCTTGAAGTCCTGTGAAATTTTCTTAAAATATTTTCTTTGATTGTTTCTTCCATTTTTTGTACTTTTATTTTTCAAAGAGTTTTTAAAACTCTCCATTTATTCTTTCATTTTTTATCTTTTTGCTCCTTTTTCATATCTCGCCCATTCGTTCTATAGGTGTCGTGACTCCCTAAATTTTTTTTCTTTAAGCTGTTCTATTGAATTGTATTAAAATTCCCCTATTATGTTTTAATGTTCATGAGCCCTTTCTAGTTCTGTTCTTAATTTTATGCTATCTTACTCATATTTTGTGGGTGAAATAAATTCTATTAAATCTTTGAGGATAATAATATTTACATATATGCATAACGTACATAAATATTCTACTTCTGATAAGCATATATAATTGTCTATGCATATGCATACATGTATATTTATGTAGTTGCTGATCCCTGAGTTATTTCTGCTGCTTCTGATTATTTTTGTCTTTCTTACTTTCTTTCATCATTGACTTTTATGATAAAGCTTTATCTAACCTTCTGGTGAATCTCTAAATAGAATTTGGAGCCTTGTGTGTCAAGACAGGCAAGATGAAAGGGGCTTCCTGCCTGGCGGTGTGGAGGGGAAATGAACCTCATAGAAGGTCATGAGGTCACGTTCTCCCAGAGTGGAGAAAGACGATTGCCTAAGAGCAGGTGTCCAGACGGTGAGTGGAGACTTTCAGCCAACTGCGCCATGAGTCCCACCATCGACTCCTGTCCCTGGGTGTGTGTCCGCGGCATAACTGACCCTCTCGTGCTCTCGGTGTCACTCAGCTTGGCTCTTTCTGCTTCTCCAGTGGCGTTTAGCTGCCCTCGCTCCCTGCTCTTTTAGTCATTGTTCTAAACCTCTTTACTCATTTAGACACACTTTCACCGACATCTTCCTTCTGCTGCCACCCTCTCTCCTGTCCCTTTGTCTTTCTCTGTCATAAAATTGTCTGCCTTTGTGCCAATACGCTGGAGTTTCATGAAGGAAATCTTAACATGTTTTTCGATGTGTTTGTCAATCGAAAGAATTACAGTTGATTTCAGTCTTAAACGTATTTATCTCTATTGATGTGAGTAGCCAACATTTCCACTTTCAAGCTAAACAAGTGAATGAATGAATCTAGCCTTCCTTCACACTCAAGAAATCACACTCAGGTACCAAACTGCTCAAATAATGCACCACCGTAAAAAGACTGAGAAATAAACAATAGACTTGTTTCCATGTTTTTTCAGTAACTCGAAGATGTGTACATGTTTGTGCATTTACATGTGTCTGTGCATGTCATGTAGCTTTGCATTCATATACATATGTGAATACACATGTAGTGTGTGGTGTGTGGTGTTGGGTATGTGTGCATTTGTGCACACATGTGCATTTTCTATCTCCAACATCCTTAAAGTCAAGGTATCTTTTTTTGTAATAAATGTCTTTTGAAGCCGAGATCTTATTTTATCATGAAAAGTTTTTATGAATTTTGGTAAAACTATGTCTAGAGAAAAATGGAAGAGTGGGTTTTCTATTTTGTGTAGGTTTTAGAAAAGTAGCAGATCTCCTTTGTTTTTCTCAATTCATTTCACAACTATCTAAAAATTCTGTACTTTTTCTTTTGTTGCTTTGATTTTTCTCAACAATCTCCACGCTGACCAATTACCAACATGCAAATGGTTTTCACATTAAATTTTTCTGTCCTGTTCATTCTCTGAGCAGCGAAACTGCATTTTCTTCCCTCACTTGAAACTTGGATCCTAATTATTTTTCAGCACCTCAACTTATATTAAAAAACGCTATTTTTGTCACAAGTTGGATGTGATCATAAATAATGAGATGCTATTTTTCTGTCGTTTCAAAGATCTTAGAGATTTTTGACTTTACTCCCCTAAAAGGAAATCCTGATTTTGCTTCCAAGAAAATGCAGCAGATAAACCTTTCTTCTGCCTCATAACAAGTGTAACGAAAGTGCAACTAATCAATCGCAAGCCTAAGTAGGTTATAGGAAACAGACAATAGAAAACACCAATAGAAAATTATTTTGCAAATGGCAGAGAGTAGACAGATGGGCAGGAGACCATGATGATGCAAGAGCAACAAGAAAATGGCCCCATTGGTTTTATTTTTGCCTTCCATATCTCAGGCTTGAAGTCAAAGAAGACAGTCACCCACAAATGCAAGTAACCTCTCATCTATGAGATAAAAAGTCTCTCCTTTGAGTCAAGGGGCCTGAACAGTGCATGCTTATCAGACAAATGTGTTTCTCTAAACCATTATACTCCAGAAAAACACTACAGAGAGACTGTGGCATCCCGCAACAAGACCAGCAAAGACCTGGGGACAAATGGAGACTTCCAGTGCTGGCAAATGTAGCAAGTTGTCCCTTGTCCCCATTGAGGGTGGTCACCCCATTACAGCATTTGAAATAGACTAAAAGAAAAAGACACCTCAAGGTCTTTGTGACTATAAGTGATGTTACCTTGAGGTCTCTGCGCCACAGAGAGAGAGAGAGTAGGAAGAAGGAGCCCGTGGCCACATCACTCAGGGCAGGAACGAGCACTTCTTCCCGCGTTCTCTCATGGTCTTTGTCTGTGTGGGGGAGAGAGAGAGGTAGGTATAGGAGCATAGTGTTCCTCAGTCTCTTCCTCCTCTTGTGAAAGGACTTCGGTCCTGTCAGATTAAGCTTCTACTCCTATGTCTTTCACTTACTCTTACCACTGCTTTATATGCCTTGTAACCAAATACAGACATATTTGGGGTCCAGACATCAACATATGATCAGGGAGAAGTATAGAATTCAGTCCGTTACAGCATCCAAGACCATGAAAGATGACCAGTGTCATTAACCATCAGGACTTTGTCTTTTAGTGAGGTAGCAATAGGAATAATTGTGTCACTCATTTTAAGAGTGTCTTTAGAGAATTAAGAGTCTCTTTTGTTTAAAAAAATCCAAAATGGTATTACAGACACGGGCGATATAATTGAGCCAGTAAGTGGATAGTTCTCAAAATGACTCACTTTAGCTTGTTAGTTTATCTGGAGCAACATCTCTCTTCTTTTTCTGGAAGTCTCTGGCTGGGTTAGAGGCACGCTCCTCATGGGGCTGTCTCCCCTTGTTTACGCAGCAGAGCAAGTGCAGGAGCTGCTTCAAGGGCCGTGCTCTCTGTTCCTTCATGTGCCTCCTGGTTTCGCTTCTGGCTGGGATTCTGTGTTTCGGTCGTGTGCGTGGCTGTCATCGTGGAACTAAAAAGTCTAGAGTGAGGTGGTGTCTTCAGGGCCTATGTTTCAGACAGGCATCAATATTGTTCCACATGTTGGTAGGAACAGACCCCAGAATCAGTGCAACACCAGACACCAGTCTCAAGTCCCTTATTCCAGGGCCTAACAGCAGATATGTTTTGAAAGGCTGGTGTGTATCCTAAGGCTTGGGTCATGGCATCTACACACATCGTTATCTGAAATCGCGCCATTGGGCAGAGGCGATGGGATGAGCAGTGACATTTAATGGAGACAAAATTTGGGAACGGGGTGAATTTATTGAGGGTTTGAAAACCCAAGTTTTCCCTAAATATTTTATGCATTGCACTGAGTTTTCCAGATAATCACGTCTGTTCTCCAAAGGGCGGTTCTCATGGAGTTGGCCCTGGCTTTGCTGATTTTACCTGCCTTGTTTGCGCGCCAGTGAAGCCGCCGCTGTGGCCGTTGGAGCAGCGTGGCTCACGGGTGAGGCTTCGTGCTACTGAGGCGGGCGCAACTGCGCCCGACTAGCCAGCGAGGGTGTCCTCGCTGCACGGCGCCCGGCAACCGGAGTAGTCAAAGCAACGGCCTGCAGTTGTGCGTATAAAACTAATTAAAAAACGGACCAAGTTCATTTCTGAAAACTTTTTCAGATTCAGGGCTGATTAAATTGTATGCCTTTTTCTAGTGGCTTCAGGAAAGAATTTGTTGAAGTCGAACTAAGTGAGAAAAACAATCGGTACTGTTTAGTGTGGTCAAGCTCTAATTTGTAACTGGGGTTCCAAGGAAATGAGGCCCTAATTGGTGGGTCCAGTAATCCCTGGGGCTCAAACTACTCCAAAGTTTCATTGTAGAACATTAAAGGCAACAGAATTTTTTTTTGCAAGGAAGGAGAACTATTATAATCATGATTGCAGTGAAAATAAAGAATTTGAACAGTGATTTACTATGTGTCTGGCTAGTTTCAATACTAGAACACCAAAATATGAATTGTGAAGAACACGTATAGAAAACTAAAAGTTAGCAAGATACAGATATATATATATATATATATATATATATATATCTGTATCCATTTTTTTTTACATGTGTTTGACCTTTTCCAGTTGTGTGCAGAAAAAAATGTTCTAGCCATGGGTTGCTGGCCTAGTAAACTTTAAAATTGATCATGAAACACATAATAATCTCCCCCTTTTGATGATAGCCTCCTTTTTGTAAAAGAAAAGTGCAAACACTGAAGACAAATTTGTGAAAAGAGTTAGAATGAAGTTCAAGTGTTTGATGATGCTGGGTCAGCACTGAGAGAAGAGGTCGGACACTCCAGTCTTCTGTAGATCCAAAGCTCGTGCAACTGTGCACGGCTGAGAAGAATTAAGAGGCAGTGTGGTAAAGTGGAATGTGGAATTTTCTGAGGGCCACTATTATTAGGAATTTTTACATAATTTAATACAGATGCTGTGGCAATGAAAGGACTGCTTTGAAACCAGTCAGGGAAGCGCATACCCTGTGGGCCCGGGGTCTGCAGGCCCGAGTCTCCGCGGGCTTCCCCAGCCAGGCACATCCATGGGCCCGGGGTCTGCAGGCCCGAGTCTCTGCGGACTTCCCCGGCCAGGCGCACCCATGGGCCCGGGGTCTGCAGGCCCGAGTCTCCGCGGGCTTCCCCAGCCAGGCACATCCATGGGCCCGAGGTCTGCAGGCCCGAGTCTCTGCAGACTTCCCCGGCCAGGCGCACCCATGGGCCCGGGGTCTGCAGGCCCAAGTCTCCGAGGGCTTCCCTGGCCAGGCGCACCAGTGGGCCCCAGGGTCTGCAGGCCTGAGTCTCCGCGGGCTCCCTCGGCCAGGCGCACCCGTGGGCCCAAGGTCTGCAGGCCCGAGTCTCCACGGGCTTCCCCCAGCCAGGCACTGAGATCCCAGTTCCCGGGTCCCTACGGCCAGTCTAGTTCACATGGTGTCTGGCGGAGGGTAACAGGGACTCCTGCTCTCTGCTCTCTGTAATAAGCCTTATTTATTATTTATCTAAAAGACATAAAATGAAAGGAACAACTAATCCCACTTAATTTACATCCAGTCCTGCGACCCATTTTTATTGTGCAGGCAATGGACACATATAACATCCAGAGACATATATATTAGCATTAAGCATTTTCCTGAGCTCATTAAAAATCAGAAAAATAGTTTACATCAGCTAAGAAAATGAAATTACAACTTCACATTAAAAGGTGATATTTCCATTGTTCCAGAGAGGCTATAAAGCCCTTGAACATGGTGACAATCAATCTAAATTTCAGACTTGGAATTTTGCTGCTTCAGTTCTTTTTGGGCTGTGTCATTACTTGAAATAACTCCCCAAGGCTTATTTACTCTTTAAAGATTTTTTCAATACTTAAAAAGAACATTTCCTAATAAAATCCCTTACCCTGAAAGCCAAAGTAAGCAGTGCATCTAAATTTGTTTTGACATCTATTATTTAAGGCACTATTACCCAGAATTCCCGACTGGCGCTGGGAATTCTCCACATCACAAGTGTCTCTGCCTTGGATTTAAAACCTGCTGCGGCATCGCCGTGTTGTGGTGCGGACTTCTGAAAGCACAGCAGCGTCAATGCGTTAGTCTTTTCCTATGGCATGTTCAGAACAACTGTCGCCCAGGTTCAAGTGAACAAGGAGTGGTGTGAGTGTGCAGCGACGCTAGTAGGGGTTCATTTAACTTCATTTATTGATGTCTTGATGTAACGCGCATCCTCCTTCTACCTTGTCGCCGACATTAACGTGCAGGCCTACATGAGAGCACCCTGGCCGGAAAAATTGGACGCAGCCTTGTTAAATATGCGTTTGATGACCCGGAGATGCTTCATGTGTCACTTATTTTATGTTCTTTATTTTAATTAAGAGTGGGGTTTAGCTGAAGCCTGAGATAAGGATTCATCGTACTGAACGAGTAATGTTTAAAAATTATAGCATTTATTCTGTGAGCCAGAAAAGCAAAATGATATTGAATGTGAAATAGAACAATTAATTGAAATATACCCAAAACTGAACATCTCACATTAGGCGAAGAACAGTTATTACTTTCCCGTAAACTCTTTATAAATATGGCCACACAGAGAAAAAGTAGGCCAATAGAACTGTTCCCGGGGAATTGTCAGCCGCATCTGTGATATTTCTATTTGTAGCTTATAACTCATTAAAACTCTGTCGCTAAGGTTTTTTTTTTTTCATTATTATTATAGTCAAGAATGTGTTTCTCCTATATGTCCATTCATGTGCATATGTCCAGCTCCTCTGTGGTTTGTACAGTGGATTCCAGTGCTCTAAATATGGCAGGAACTATCTGCTATGTCTACATTATCTCACTGTCTCCTGTAAGAAACGACAGGGGAACTTCAGGTGGCCCCTGGGATTGTGTCAGGTTGTCCAATATTTAATTTAGGGAACCTCTTCTAGCATTCCTGGGGCTCTTAATTAACTGACCTCCCAAGCCATTGCTAGTTTTCCCTTTTTAGAGTTCAAGCCTATAATGTAGGAGAAAAGTTTCAAACATAATGTTATTTAATGTCTTACCTCTTTCTTAATCCTCTTTCTGCTTATTAAATAATCTTAGTACTATACTCCATCTAGTCTTAAGAGTGCACATTAGTTAATCACAACATATCAAAGTCTTTAATTAAATTTATCTACAAGATCCACGAGCCTGTTCCCATTGGTGAGCAGAGATCAAAATGCTGACATCTCATGACTGCACTAATTTCCAGAATCCAAGGGCGACTTCTCTGCAGTTGTGAAATGAGGTTCATTGTATTCTGCAGTTTAAGTTGTCATAGGTGAGAAGAATGGAATTAGACTCCTTTACCATTTTTAGCTGAGAGAGCTGAAAAGCAGACAATCCTGATAATAAGATGAAAGGTTGATTAAGTAATTTGAGAATGAATGCAACACCTAAAAACAATGTAAACATCCCTAAGAAGGACACGGCCTTGCTCTGACATAGAGGTTGGGAAGACATGGCCAGAGACGGAGACCCAGGTAACAGGTCGCAGCGCGCCCAGCTCCTGCTGGGGACTGGGTGTCCCCAGGATGTGTGTGTTGAATCCCACAAGGCACTGGTGCTTTAGGAGGAGATTAAGTCCTGAGTGAGAAGGTTCCAGAATGGGGTTAGTGTCCTCCTAAGAGGATCCAGGGAGCTCCCTTGCACCTGACACCCTGACGAACCTGCAGGAAGATTCGTGAAAGAGGACGGAGTCTGCCTGCACCTCGTTCTCGGGCTCTGGAAACTCCAGAATCTTGGCTTGAGCCACTCATGGTTCTGTCCTGGCAGCAGAGACGGCCCAGGCGGCTCCACAGAGGCTGTTCCGTGTCGAGTTGCCCACCACTCCACAGGCTGGCTTTGAAGTACTGACATTTGCTAAGTTCTCCACGTAATCGCTGCTGAAATCCTTTTGGTATTGTTGATAACATGTTTTGTCACAGGAAGGAACTAATGTAACACAAATAATAAAGTTGGAGATACCCAATTAGCAAGCTGGTCCATAGCCAGACTTTTTCTCCATTGCATGCGTCCAAGAAAATCATAGCATTCGTTTTCTTGCTGACATAGTAATACTGGTTTAATTGACTTAAAAAATAGACAAAATGCATCTGTATCTCTGAAACATGATAATTTTGTTGTTCACTAAGTTTTTCTGATCAGTATAACTTTTGAATAATTTATGGAGTGTCTTGTTGTCATTCTCTCCAAATAATGAGTTTGGTTTAGTGTCCAATTTGAGCTATTTTTTTTTCTATTTGAAATGATTAGTTGTTCAGCTCTTCATTATGGAAAGGGTGATTGGAGAGCCTGAGACCAGGTACCAGAAACTGCTTAGTTACTCTACTGTCTTTATGTAGGTTACGACTTCCACACAGAAGCTGCTCGTGGTAGTCGGAACATGTAATGATGCCATTACGGCCCAGAAGCCCTCAGTGATATATGTCACACTCGAATCTACAACTTGGTCATGTTTTTACATAATTATTCACACACAAGGGAAAAATAAAATCAGGAAAATCCTTAGAACTCAGGAACTTGAGAGATACAGAAAGGACATCAAGTTTTGAAAGTGTGTTCTCTCCCGCCCTGCTGCATGGGTATGATTTCTATGCCATCGTTAAGTTTGCAGACGGACTCATATCATCGGTAGTGATCCTATCCTCAAGACATATTCTCAGTTTGCCTTAAGTCATACTGCAAATGACTCAGATCGAAGGGAAAGGAAAATACAGTTAGAACCACAGAGCCAGCATCACCATTGTACCCTCAAGCACAAAGGAGCAGGAACGAGCAGGGAATGTATCGGTGAACGAAGGAGCCCCAAGTATAGTAATTGTATTTCTAATAGCGTCGTGTAATTGACACACAAAGTAATTAGGTAAATGTGAAATGCTGTGACGTTTCTTCCACTGTCACCTGTGAGGAATGACCACAAAGGCTCTCACTCAGTAACTGCTGTAATGACCAGCGACTCTCCAGCTCAGGTGAGGCTCAAATGAAAAACATAAATCCATCTCTCAAGATACCGCGCCTCGCTCGCACATCTCCACCCAGTCTGAGTGTAAGATTGCCTGGCATGTGTATGCGTTTCTCTGACGGTTACGATTGCACAGGGCCCAGGAAACCCTGGGCTCGCCTTCAATCTCACCCTCAGATTCAGACGGTAGAAAAGAAACCAGAGTTTTGTTTTTTTTTTTCTTTTTAATACATTGATTATACATATATTAAAGAGACAGTGCATAGGTATAGCTTCAAGTTAATAAAAGTCCAATAAAAATAGGGAGTCACCATTTTAAAGCGAGAAAGTCTCTTGAAAGGTTATTCGTTCCATTCATTGTCTCAGAAAGATCTGTAAATAGAGTCGTAATTCACAATTCTTAATATTGATGAGTGTGAACTTCAATGACTGCTGTGTAGAGAGAGAGAGACCTATTCCTGGAAGCCAAAATGTGAGCATCGGCCTGGAGAAGAGGCTGGTGATGAAGAGGGATTTGGCACACACAGCGCAGACAGCGATGGGTTTGGTGAAAGGGAGCAGTTATCCGCCACGTGTAGCAAAAGCCGTGAGTGTGTAACTCCGGCAGGCTGCTTTGCATGGAGGAAGGCAGGAACAGGAGATAGGAGATTTTATCGTCAGGAAACACCTGCTGGGTTGCAGGTCTGCTGGGTCTCGGGTGGAGGCCCTCAGGCTTCCGGCAGGAAGTCCCAGAGGGTCTGTGGAGAGGCCGGCACAGGCTGCTGGGCAGAGGCTCCCTTGTCCTGCTGCCTGTGCACGTCCTTTCCCTCGTGCAGATCTTGTCGCTGCCCTTGCAGACGTTGGCGAAGAGAACATTTTCGTGTTCGTGGAAAGCCCATTCCGGTGCTCGGCCGTCTTTGCTCGCAGAGAATTTCCAAGTGAAGGCGCCATGTTGCAGCCACAGGAGCTGGCAGGCCCCATCTTCTTCCTCAGGCCCCTCCGAGCACGAAAGGAGATGGTGCCCTGGCGACACTGAGCGCGAGCACAGCGGGAACAGCCCGGGTGGAACTGGGGCAGCCACCAGCAGCGGCCGAGTCTGGACGTGGCCTGCACGTAGGACAGCATGTCCCTCGGGCCACCGGCTCCTGCCTGCCCTCACACCCGGGTCAGGGTCAGCTGAGTCCCGTGCAGCCCTTCCCTTCCTGCCAGGGCCGTGCCTGGGCGGCTTCGAATTCTGAAGCAAACGGATGTTCTCCCACCGCTGACGGAGCTCTGAGAGCACAGGCTCGTCACTTGACAAGCCGCTCTGACGATGTGCTGGTGAGGGCGGAACCACTGTGTGTTTTAACAGCATGACGACTTCACCTGGGCGCAGACAAGCTTCTGCTGATGGGCGAGCACTCCAGGCGTCAAGGGAGCAGGGCTGTGGTGATGATCTGGAGCCTTCCTCTGCCCTTCGTCTTCGTCCGTGCTGTTGGCAGCTGCTCTCGGCTCAGGGCTGGTGGCTCCTCGGCTGGTGGCAGTGAAGGGATCTACCCAAAGCCCGCGCAGCTCTGCGGGGAAGATGCTGCCGCTGGCCTGGGAGCTCCCGAGTGGCCCTGCCCTCCCGAGTCAGCAACCAGACGAAGGGGACGCGCGTCTCGGGGCGTCCAGGCTCCGTCGCTCGCCAGTGCCTGCGGCCTGCTGGAGGGCGTGCGTGGCCCTGCTTTCGCGGACTGGTTCTGAACGGCCTCTGACGCGGGAGAAGGACAGACGTGCCCGTCAACAGAGCGTCTCCGCCAATTCTGGCTCTGGCTGCCGTGCAGTTACAAGCGAGGCAGAATGGCTGTGTTTGTAAGAGCTGAAAAGAACGAAGTTTTATGAAATTTAGTGTGGAATGTGGATGCTCATTAAGGTCCATGAGCAGCATGACTTTATGGTGGAGAGACTCGAGAACATAGCGTGTACATTATGTGCCAGTGTCGTCGCTCAGGAAAGATGAATGGTAATCTGCAGCTCAGCACGCCAGCGACCCAGTCTGCGTGCGTTAGAGGGGAGAGCCGTCGAGCGTGGGCTCGCTCCGAAGACCGAGCGCGGCAAGGACTGGGGTGGGAACGGGAGGCTCCAGGCTCACCGCCCTTCTCAAAGGACATCTTTTCGGAAATGGAGTAGAAGTTGTTTCCAGGTTCTGGGTAGAGGCCGAAGAATCTTATCTCATCTTTCCTGGAGTTTGCCCCTCGGTTTCAACTACAGCTCATGCTTGTATCCTTCTAATTCTCATGTTTTTCTGCTGTGGAATCATGGAAGTAAAGAAAGCCTTGGTGTTCGAATTTGCCCAGCAAGTTTTTGGAAGGCACTTGGATTATACCGCCAGCACTATTCAGACTGCCTCGAGAAGCAGAAGGTATTGTTATCCCACTGGACAGATGAGAAAACTGGAACAGAAAGTTGTTGGAGGATGATGTGTGTCTGTGAACAACCATGAGAACTGTTTTGCACAGGGAAGGGAAATCTAAGGATTCATATTCAGAAATATGCCTTTGATAATTTTAAAATCGTCCACTTTTATGCATTGTGTCAATTCTAGCTCTACTGTCTCAGGGGATAATTCTATCAGAAGAAGTGCGTAATGCCGCTAAGAGTATAACGTTCGTCTGCACTATTGCTTTGCACTTTACTCTTTTGTACTTATGTTCCTCTTGTGGTCAAAGAACACAATAAAACTGTCCTTGGAAGAAAAATGGATAAATTTATAAATACCAACTCCAAACCCACTATTTACAGAACAAATACTAGACAAATATTTGATTTGAAGGGTGTATTGCGTTACTTGTGAAGGCCTGGGTGAGGGATGAGCTCATCGCTTTAGCTCTTCTGTCAAAACAAAATGACAAATGATATGATATTATGTGAGAATCATAATGCTGTTCAAATAATAAGGTACGGGGAGAAAGTAGAAGATGATATGCTATTAAGCATAAATTTCATAATGCCAACGCTGAGGCATAAATTCACAGTGTCGGTGTATGCCGAGAGTGTCTGCCGCATTCAATTTTCACATTAGTGAGCTTCATGCATCTCCGTGTCCTTCTGCCGTGGGTTTCACGATTCGCTGAGTTTCATCTCTAACCCGTGCCCGCGTAGTTGAGACCGAGGCGTGCGTGCAGACAGAGGGTGCAGCTCCCCTCGAGGCCTGTGAGAGGTCGTCATCAGCCCCATCCCAGAAGTAGCGGTGACGACCCGGCCCCACGCCTGCATACAGGGTTGACCTCTCCTGGGCCCTCACCATGCTGACAGGACTGCCGGGCACTACGCAGGTTCAGGTTACGTTCCGCTCCCTTTGTCCTCGTCCAGAAATCGGTGTCAGGTACGAACTGTTTCCACATATCTCACAAAGACACTCATGTGCCTTACTGAAATGGTTTTGGTGGTGACTGACATCTCCCCTTTCACCGCCGGGTCTGTTCCTTTTTGTTTCAGAAGAGGGTGTCCCTGTCAGCGTGGTGCTCTGATAGCTGCCAGCTTGACGTTTGCGTGGAGAGTGTGACCTGGATGTCTACTTCCTGTTGTACAATCTTTTATAATATGCCCCACCCTTTATTTTTTTTTAAAGATTTATTTATTTATGCATACAAGCACTGGGGTACAGGCCAGAGGTGTGGGGGGTGAGAGGATTCACCACAGAGAACAGGGAG
>JAGFMF010011798.1:1383823-1404383 GCA_019455555.1 Galemys pyrenaicus | reverse complement strand
CGGGCACAGCAGGAGAGGTCTGCTGCACCATGTGGGTCCCCTCCCTGGCTGGCAGCAGGGATCAAACTCGTGCTGCAGTGACTGCGGTTTGCTTCATAGTGCGTTGCTTAACCCACTGCGCCACCAGGGAGGCCCTGCCCCACCCTTTATTTGTGCATTTAAGAAAATTAAAATTGAAAAAATATAGTAAGAAATGTAAAATTATATGTAGTTTGAGACTCTTCAAAATGAAATGATATAACGTTTTGCCACTTCCTAAATGTTCTCAGTTATTCACTGTTTGAAAATACCTTGAAGATCTTTTATTCTCAATTTACAGTTATCAAAGCACCTGACATAGTTTGTACAGACGATATGGAGTTAATAAATCTTCTTGAGTGAATAAAGACGTTAATATAGTAAATAAGTTAATATACAAGACATCATTCCTTGAGGAACTTCAATCTAACCTTAAGCAACTGACTTAATAGTTTATATGTCTGTTAATCTGAAGACTAAATGTGTGAAATAGTAAGAGAAAGAATGCCAAAAGACAAAATGTCTCACAGTTCTTGTTTCATGATTCCCTTCATCCTGGATAAAGTCCAAAACTCACACTCTACGAGCAAGTACTTAATGTACATCGTCAGTTGCTCTTAGATACAGTTGTGACCAACAGCTATTAAACGGGTTTTTATGGTCAAGCTTCATGCACACAAACCAGCTAACCGAGAAACTGAGTTAATGAAGATAATTTTAATTTATGGTATCAAGGAAACAGTGTCATTCAAACAAGACTGATTTTTAGGAAATGAGAATGAAAGCAAATCAACAAACTCGGAGGTACATTAGAAGAGGAAAAACAATACCCAGCAGAGGAGTGCAAATGCATTCAGACATTGTTACAGGGTAGGGAGAGGAACACCCTAGAACTTTCAAGCTTGCCCTCTTTGAATGGGTTCTGCTATTTGCTGCATTAAGATAAACATATAAAACTTTTAATGGAAAGGAACTTTAATATGACTAGGGTATAATAAAGAAAGAACAAAGAATATAGTTATTAAGTTAAGCATTTAAAGTTACCCATCTCCTTGAGGGTAAAAGTCTAGTCAAATAGGATTGGCCCAAAGCAAGGCCCAAACACTTGGCACATATTTAAAGGACTTTTTAGTGGAGACTTATAGAAAAGGGTTAGAAAGAGTTAGACAAATCTGGGAGGAAAAGAGCAAAATTAAAATTAAGATGAAAGCTGCCATGGTTAACTTCCCCACGGGTTTTTCACCCACATTTGTCCCAACCAGTTCAAGACCAAAAAGCAAGCACAGTTTTTTTACATGTTCCTCTGCTCCACGTGCTTCCTCCAGGTCTCCTTGCTGTTCTCCATTTTCTTTTCTTCCTTCTCTTTTCTCTGCAGAATTTTTTTTTTTTCTCCTCAGCTCCATCCACTTAGGGCGGAACCAGGATTTTGGAACTTCCCTTTTCCTGGGACCACCCTGTTACAATCCTCTCCCTACCCTGTAACAACATGACGTGAATTTGCCCACAGCACTGCAGCTTTATGGTGAACTCAGGTTAGTCACTGAGCTCTCACCCTCCAGCCCCACATGTCCAGAAGCTGACGAAGGGCAGAAGCCTGCACTCTGTTTCTCCTTAATTCTGAGGATGCTGGTAGTAACAAACGAGAACATTTCCGTGACAAAGGTGGTCATTCATGCATCTGCTGCACAGGTGTGTATCTGCACGGTGGAGTACTACTGAGCGACCAGAAAAGATAAGCTCATGCCATGAGGGTAAAATGGGCGGAGCTGGAAGCAATGGTGGCAAGTGAAGTAAGTCGGGAGGAGAAAGGTAAATAATGTAGAGAAACCAGAGATCAGAAAGAAGACGCCATCTGCAAGCTGACCACAGAGCGGAGGCATGAGGAGTGGAAGGGAAAGAGAGGGGTCAAAGGAGGAACGGAAGAGCACAGGGATACGGTGAGGCCCAGCAGGGCTGTGGTGCTGGGAACTACTATGGGCCTGCACCTGAGGGGAGAAATCAGATGCTGCCCCAAAATGAACAATGATGGAAGAAAAAAAGTACTTCATCTGAAAATAAACTTATTCTAAAAAACGAAATGAAAAAATGATTTTTTCATGTTTTCCCCCCATATGGTGCTCTACTATATTATTGCTAATTCAGTTCTCAAATTAAATATCTCATTTTAATTTTCTTACTTAAAGGAAACCAGTTGGCGGTTTGATTCAAGCAAGCAAGCAGGATGCTATGGAAAGGCATTTTTTCATTTTCTAATATCTGAACCCTAAAAGAGACTGCGGAATAGTTTCTGGAATTGGACTATTCATTTCATGTGTTCATTTTGTGTTTTGCTTTCCTGGTCCTGTTTTCCAAAAATATAAATGCTTTCTATTCTTTCAACTCTTCAGTAACACAAGCCCAAAGAATGCTAATGGCCACTATTACCATTAAGAGTTAGGCTGACAAACAGCTTCCTTCTCATTCTTTATTCAGTCTCATTCATATGGCAATAATTATCCCCCAAGCCATATTTCTCTAATTTTTATTTAAATGTTGTTTCAGTGAAAGGCTTCTTGCATTTAAATCATTTATGCATACTCTTCAAATCAAATCATTCTCAACCCAAGTGATTATAATTCCTTATACTACCAGCAACGAATCATACTTGGAAAAGAAAAAACATCAGAAATGCCAGGAGAGATTTAAACCATTTATAAAAAGTTGAAAGAAAGAGCAAGCCCTTCATCTAGTCATTGACTTGGAATTTACCAAGAAGTCAACGGGATTTACTATAAAAATAAGTTCAAAGATACCTGCTGTTTCATTCTCACTTTCCCACTTTTTATTCAAAAAAATCAATTTGTAAGTAAATATAGTTTAATTTTGAAGGCAAAACCTTCTGGATATTAAAAATGATTTTTTTGAAATGATGGTGGGAAATCCATGTGGACCACAATTGATGTCAAATATATATAAATAAGGAAAAAAGTAAAATAAAAATTATTTTGAATATCACCAGTGAAAAAGTGTTTCAAATTAATTTTCAGTGACTGTAAATTTTCTTGGATACATTTAATAAAATATCCTCGCAAAGTGAAGAGTAAAATCCTAAAAATTAAATATATGCCCATGTATTTAATAAAATTTATCTAAATATTTTAAAAAGAAGGATGATAATTATAGAAAATATAAGTTTAATATCCTTATATCAAGAAACCACATACTATACATTTTGATAAATCGTTACTTAAAAATTAAATAAATGTTAAGGTTAGGAAAAGATAAGATGAGTTGAGTTTTCTCTACAAATAATTTGTTACCTTTTTTTCTACATTTAGTTTGAAAATGATTTTTATTTTCAAAATGTTCAAATAATACATTCTTGGAATTCTTTAGCATAATACATTATTACTTCAGTATGCTCATTATTTTACTGTCTATGATTTTCAAAATGAAAGTCAGAATGCATTGTTTGCTAATTTCCTGATGTTAGCTATCAATAAAAATTAGCATTGTATCTCTGGGAAGCTGATGCTTCTTATTTTGGGAATCAGTGTAAAGGGATTTAGGGAATTTCTAGTATAAATTGATGTGCTTTTTCTATGCATCTCATTAGAGTCATAAAGTAGCTGAAATTTAAATCAAGGGTAAATAACACATTAGAACAAAATATAAAAAACCCATTAGAATTTAAATTTTAAGAACTTTTCAAAGGGATACATTATTTCAAAGGAAATAATTTTTGTCACAATTATGAGTGTCAATTGAATCTGTTCGTGCGCTACAACAATTCTTGAAATTTGAACCACATGTGATATTATTTTTGAAATTCTCCAAATAATTTTCTGATAAAGGGTATATATGCAAAACATAAAAAGAACTCATACAACTCTAAAGCAAAAATAATCAGCAATCTAATTAAAAATGGGCAGAAGAATTGTGTGCATGTTTTTCCAAAAAGATATACAAATAGCCAACAAGTCCAGGACCAGGGCTGGATGGCCCTAGTCTTCAGGACATGCAAATCAAAAGGCGCAGAGAGAGCACTTCATGCCTGCTGGAACAGCCATCACCAGAAGACAAGCATCAAGTGTTGGTGAGGACGTGAGGAAAGGGCCCCCGCACGCACTGTTGGTGGGAATGTAAGTTGGCGTAGTCGTTGTGGAAAACAGCGTGGAGGTTCCTCAGAAAATTAAAACTAGACCTACCATGTGACCCAGCTATTCCACTCCTGGTCAGGAAACAAATCACTGACTCAAAAAGGTGTGTGTGTGTGTGTGTGTGTGTGTGTGTAACACGTCCCAGTTCCAGTGTTGATTGCAGAATTCTAGTGCCCAGAACATGGTATCATCCAAGTGTTCATCAGTGGATGAGTAAAGAGAAAAATCACAGACACACACACACACAGAGGCACATGTGATGACTACTCAGCCGTGAGAGAGAAGGTCGTCCTTACACACCATGGTTGGAATTTGAAAGCATTATACCAAGTGAAATACATCAGAAGGAGAAGGGTACATCTTATATGATGCCACTTATGTGGAATCCAGAGGAGATCACGCATACATTTTAGGGGTCATAAGATTTTTTGAGAAAGGTTGTGTTCACTGTTCTGCTAATCGTTCCATTTCATTAGTAGTTATTGATCACTATTAACCTCTTAGGTCAGAGAGCCTGAACTGCAAGACCCCTTGGTATTTGCAACGAAATGGACCCTCCCTGGCCTGCTAGACTCTGAGTGACCTCTTGCCTAGTCTGCCCGTCCTCACTCGTTCGGTTCTGCCACACCGGTCCATTTTCTGCTCCCTACACACCTCACCCTCTTCCTGGCAGGGATCCTTGAGTGTGCGCTCCTGTTTGCACAGGAGGGTTTTCTTGGGTCACCTTCTGGCCCCAGGTACGTCCTCTCAGGGGAACAGTGTTCTCCCTCTGATTCCCGCGTGTAACTGACCCCCACAGACTCTTGCAATGCTGCTGTGTTATTACCACCAGGACATGCGTTGTCTGTATTTACGGAACTTCTCTGGCCCGTGGTTGCTGTCTCATTACATGACGATAATCTCCGTGGGCAGCAGTCATCAGCGATGCATGTAAGTGTGTGGCTAGCACCTCGTTAGCGTGTTGCTGTGAACTGCGTCTACTTGCCGTGTTTTCGTTTGTTGAGTAGGTACATAAACTTGAGTTTATGTTTCCTGTTAAAAGACAAAAAGGATGGCGGGAGGCTGCCTAAAGTAGAGAATGTATAAGACTGACACTGGGTGACTTCTCACTAATCCCATCTCTCCATCCTCAGCATGTGGGCAATGGTGCTTCTCATGACTGCGGTTCTCATGGTTCCTCATTGCTGTGTGACTCTGGTCGGAGGATGCGGGTAGAGGCGTTTGCACACTTGCAGACGTGGACATAATACGTCCTTTCCCTTCTGCCATAGCCCTTCATAGCTCATAAGCCAACTGTATACAGAGAATGCAGCAGATAATGCAGAGCAGACCCAAGGGGTGATAGAGCCTCGAGATGCAGGGAAGTGAGAAGTGGAGTTTTACTGTATCAATTCACTAAGATTTGGGAGCTTTTCTTAACAGAAGCTAGGACTTACTAGCGGACGAATAAAATATGAAGCCATATAAAAAAGATTTCTGGAAAAAGGGTGTTCAAATGAACAGTGACAGATATCTAAGAAATCTGATAGGTTCAATCTATTCTGCTTCAATTGATCAACATATCGGAAAAAAAAGTTTTAATTAATGTGAGTTTTTTTTTTTTTTTTTTTAGATTTCAAAGCCCTAAGAACTGCTCTCAGAAGCATTGAAATATAAATTTTAGCAAGTTTTAAAGCTGGTTGCCAATTAAAAATAATATAAAACGAAAGTGGAAATACAACCATTTTATTATTACTATCTTGGTCGAATGTTAGTGCATTCTCAGTATGCCCTTGCCTGTATAAAATGAGGCTTAATAACACAGGAATGTGACCATTATTAATGCAATTCAGAAAACCATACAGAGTGATTAAAGCAGCCTCAATCGCCCTTGATCATATTTCTGACCACTTATCAGAAGTGTCTTTATACTGTCATTAACTGAGCTTCTCCTTTATGATGTTCTCTGTCCTTGTCAAGTAATTGCTCAGAAACAGATCAATGAGAATCTATAAAAAGAATTAAGATCAAACTTAGCTCAAATATCCTTTTCAGCGTGGAACCGTCCTCTTTGACTTTAGCACAGAACCATTAACATACACACGTGTTCATCAGTGCCCCTAATTCTCTCCATTGGACAAAAGAGTTGCAAAGTTTCAGAAGTTATTATAGGAATGTTGTAGTGTAACGTTATGTAAGCTCCAGGCGTGTCTCGTTGAGAATCAGCACGTGTCTTTGCTACATTGAGTCGCCACCAGAAATCCAGTTCTGTCCCTTGCTGGATCATTGTTTTCTTTACGGCATTTACCCACCTCTTCGCCCACTTCCTTTTGGTCTTAGAGTCCAAGTGTTTATTTCTGTTTTATTTAGTTCTCCTGTGTGTTTGTTTCCTGTGTATGCTACATATTTGTGAAGTCACACAGTCCTTGCCTTTCTCTGTCTGGCTTATTTTACTGAATGTCATTTTCACAAAACTTCAGGGTTGTTTACAGAATTCAACATTACTTCAGATAAAGATAAAATACTATTATGGCATCTCAAACTCTCCTCCTAGAGCGTTTAAGTATTTTATGGTTCATATGCCTGAAGAAAACGTTCTGCCTGGTAGAAAAGAAGTCATTAAACTCAGAGGTTTAATTAAACTCATGTTCCTTTGCTGAAGGGTAGAACTTACAGGACAGTGGATGACCACTCATCAAGTATCTGCTGAAATTCAGTCAGAGCTAGTTGTCAATATACCCCACTCTATTTTTCAGTGCAACAATTGTGGTTAAGACTATGTCATGTGAGGGCCTCCCTGATGGCGCAGTGGGTTAAGCAACGCACTACGAAGCAGACCGCAGCCACTGCAGCACGAGTTTGATCCCTGCCGCTGGCCAGGGAGGGGACCCACATGGCGCAGCAGAACTCTCCTGCCTCACCTGCTGCTCCCCTCAGCAGTGTGTTTCATTCAGTCTACCTGTTCTGCTCCTCGCTCTGTCTGTGGTGAATCCTCTCATCTCTCTGGACTCTGGCCTGTACCCCAGCTATTGTATGCATAAATAAATAAATCTTTAAAAAAAAAAAGAATATATCGCATGAGCAGGTGGAGTTTGGAGGCTGCATGAACACCGCAAGAAGCACATGCAGGCCCAGCAGGGGTACCCTACAAGTCAGCATCATTATGAGACGGCGCATTACAGAGATGCTCGAACAGGCATCGTGTCAAAGCTCCTCAAAGCTCACGCACAGTGTTTGCCTGAGTTCCCTCATCTATATGCTCCTGAATTTCTCTAGTTAAAAATAAAGAAATCTAAGTGTACTTGTACAAATTGCTTCAGATCATCTCTTCCCTTCATATTTTCCATCCAGTATTTTTACTTCCCTTTATACATTTGTATAAGTTCGCTTTGTGTCAAGCTGCCATGCATTATGCAAATGCACCACAACCACGGTCAGATCTTCCACACTGGACGAGGCTCTAGTCCATCCACATTGGGTCCGCCCGGTCCTGGAACATCCCAGGAAGCCGCCATCCGCACTCTGCCTTGAAGGGTGAAATGTTTGACGAACAAATTGTCAAAATTGACTTTGAAAGCATGATTTTTACCTCAAGATACACAGTTTAAAAATGTTGAAAGGTGTCCTGCTCTACCAAGACTCGACGGAGGCACCCACTGTTACTCTTCAGTCGCTCTTCCGGGGTGGACGCTGCAGAACCACCCTGGATGACACAGCAGCTCTGCACCACACCCTCCCGGAGCGTGTGACCGGCCCTGCCGCTGAGCGACAGATTTCACTAGAGTCCCCACATTTTAGGGTAACCTGTGAAGATTTTTGTTGTCAAAATTTGAGGAACTTAACTACTTGTCTCTGTTATGAAAGATGGCAATCTTTCATTCAGTAACATACTTTATCTCCTTTTCTTACTAATTGCAGAATGTGGAAAATATTTTCACAACGAAATATTTGTTATCTACTTAAGAAATGTTTTACTTCGTTTATTAACAGAAGTAGCTAAAAATCTTTATTGACATCTATTTTTTTGACCTTGTTTATTTCTGAGAACATATGATGTAAAGTCAATTTTACTCATGGAACAAGACCTGTACTGTGTAGTGCATCAGACGATCACTAGAATTCATAAGTTTGGCATAGATTTCTTAGGCTGAAATTGGGCTACTCCTTGTACTGAGCCTGTTATATCACGAAAAGCTATTTAACCTTCTTAAGTATCAATTTTCTCATTTATAAAATGAAGACTATAATAATAACAACGTTCAGATTGTCCTGAGCAGAAGAGGTGATAGATAAAAAGCACTTATTCCACACTTGGCAAGGAGGAGGTTGGTAATTATTAATCAGAACTAGGGATAATGTAGTTAGTATTTTTATGGATAAGAAATTATTTCTAAGCTACACAAATACCCTCTATTTATTTGTAGATATATATTGTATGACAAAGCAAAAGACCACTCTTATCCCTTCAGTCCATACTGTAATAGATAAAAGTAAATACCAATACTACTAATGATGAAGTATATGAAAACGCATTACTATAAAATTTTATAATGTAAAATTAGGATATTAGCATATTTGAATCTTAACCTTTCTTCTATTCCATAAAACACGCTCACAGACATGATGTTCTCATTTATAATTCTATTTTGTTTTTATTGTGGTTACGGGTCTAACAATGTCATCTCTTATTCATTTATTCCAAAATATTATTCTTTCTGCTGCTTCTACATTTTGGTGGATTTAGTTAATCCAAACAAAGCTTTATCATAAATAATTGATTTAGTGGTATTTTCCCATTAATTATATGCCATAAACTTGACTGTATTCACAACGTGCCTCATTCAACAGTTTATTTTTCGACATCTTGGGATTGTTTTTCACATGTGAGCAGGAAAATTTGGAGAACGTGTCATAAACTTCTGTCCCTGCCCAAATCCTTTGCCACCTCCTTATGGAATAAGTGCCCACTGTTTTCCCTTTTAGGCCCCAAAGAATGTGGTCTGGGGACTCACCCAAGCTTAAAGTAAAGATGCGCTCTCCAAGAATCTCTGCTTGCAGAGTAAGGATGAGGTCAGCCCTCTTTGTCTGATGTGCCAGGAATTCCCCTTCTCTCCTTGACGCCCAGGACCTAAAATGTAGGATAAATAGGCCTGGTCCACTCCATTCTTCTCTAGGCTCTATAACCATGGTGTTCTCCATGCATGCTGTATTAAATTCATTGTTTTTTCTCTCCTTAAAAAAAAAAAAAAAAAACTGTCCAAAAGTTTGTTCATACAAGCATCCGCCCCTAAATCTTGAAATACCTTGAGCCTGCTCTTCCTGAAGTCCTCTTACCCCCGGTCACAGACCCATGCATCTGCCCCACAGGGAGATACATGGGCCTGGGACTGACTTCGTGGCTGAAAGGGAGAAGAAATCGGAGTACCTACGAGTATCAGGGTCTCCCAGGCCCACTTTGGGAGAACAGAGAAAGACTGAAAACGTATTTTTTCCTGCACTTGGCCAGTGCCTTCTCTGCAGAGAGAAGAGATTTGATGTTTCCCTCCTGCCTGTTTTTCATCCCTCAGCAGCATTGTTAAGCTGGCTAGCCGAAGTATAGGACTAGAAGCATTATTGCTACGCATTTATAGTGGATTTGGATAACATACGATTTAAACGAATAGATGAATAAAAACAATGATTGCTAACCCGACACAAAAAAACAGCAACTATAGAGAAGTTATAAATTGAAATGCATTAAAATGAAGAAACTCTTTAATTTGCATGTATATTTTACAGCATTAAAAAAGCCGTGTCCACTCCTTAAATATAGCCCATTTTCCATGTTAGTCCAATGACCTAAACATAAATTATTTTACCTCTATTTGTAAAAATGCACGCACACACGTGCACTTGTTTATGGATGCCTGGGATTGTGTTTGCACTGAAACCCATGCTTGCCAAGCAACACTGAGGCCTGTACGACTGCACCTCCCATCTCCATTCTGGTTTTTACAGCTTTTCACAATATTCTTTTTTCGCTCCAATTGCTGAAGTTCACTTTGTCCTCACCAAGGATTTTCCCTGACACATGTTGTCATCTCCACCTAGTACTCGGTGTTCCCCGTCGCTGGCTTCGGTGGAAGCCTCTTGGTTTCCAGGCTGCTAGCAAAATGTCACTTTCCCTGGGAAGTCAGCCCTCACAGGCTGATGAAAGCGGTTCCTCTTGCCATCGACACTTAGCAACCAGGTTTTTCAAATGTTTGATTTCTTTAATAAAAGATAACCCTGATTGCTCAGTGTCTGTAGAGCACCAGGAAAATGGCAGCTACCAGAAAACCAGCCTTGTGCGTGAATGAAGGAATGAGCCAGCGTGTCAGTCCGATGACTCCTGCTCCCCCGGCCTGCACCTTGGCCAGAATGCAGGTGCCCATCTGCTCGGGCCACTGAAGTAACCTCGGAACGTTTCTTTGTGTCCTCTTTTGTCTTGTGCTAATTCAGTGTTCAGTACAGCAAAGATATTGTAAAGCTTAAGTCTCTGGATAACCATGTCTCTTCCTTAAAACCCTCCCTGGATTCCGGTGTATTTAATACACAGATCAAAAGCTGTTCCTGATGCAAAGGGCATTTCGTGGCAGGCCCCGCGCCCCGTATTCGTCCCATGTCCCCCGGCTGGAGTCACACACAACGTATGTGACCCTTGATCACGGCTCATTTCTGCTTCAAGCTCTTCTACGTACTGTCTCCTGTGCCTGAAACACAGCTTTGACTGTTAGGATTTGACCTCCACAGTCCTCCTCTTACTTTCCGAACCCCAAAAGCCACCTGTGAGTTTGACTTCCTCTTTGAGATGGCCGGGTGTCTCAGGGAAATAGCATGCGCTATCCTGTTCATTGAACATGGGCAGTTAAAACTACAGAATGAATCTGTCTGGCACGTTTTTCCCAACGAGACGATCAGCCGCCGAAGACGGATCTGCGGTTTGCCGCACACAGCCTGGTGGCGTGTAGCAGGCCCGAGAGGCGTCAGCACGTATGCTGGGGAGGTTAGTAAATCGGCAAGGAAATTATATGTCATGCGACATGTTCAGCCATTGGACTGGTTGAATTATTCCCTTATTCATTTAATAAACATGTGTGACACTAATTCCATCTATAATAATAGCCATAACATAACATTTACAAATAACATGTATTAACCGGCAATGCATTTTTAGAAACATTTGCTTACTATGTGTCAGGCCCTCTTCTAGGACCAGAGACGCAACAAGGGAAAAACAGACAAAGCCTGCCCTTGAAGAGTTTCTATTCAGTAGGGATATTGTATGAAATTACTCTAAACTATATGGCAAACATTAAAAAAAAGAAGAGAAGCAACACATACTCAGTTTTCATCTCCGTGGGTTGGGAAAGGTGTAGATATTTCTAAATGGGACAAGGACATGCATCAGTGGAAGGTGTCACAGACACACGCCTCTGTCCTTGAACTCAATCTTCCCCTTAACACAGAGGACACCAGGGAGTTGGGGCTGAGCGTCAGGAGGGGCTGCATGGCGGGACCTTTCTGATATTAATGAGCCTTTATAGTTTCCTTTCACCTTACCTTCAGGGCATGACCGTGAGTGTGAGACCCCTGGAAGGTGACTTAAACTTCGTGTGTCAGCTGTCTGCAGGCAGGTGGAAGGGCACGTAGACATATTTGCTAAACCTCTACGCTACTTTCCCGCTGGGCTGATGCTCCATAGTGGTTGGAGAAGCATGCAGATCCATGCCTCTTGCTGGCTCAGATGACGTGCCAGGTTATATCTAGAAGAAGATACATGGGCAGAGAAAGTAGATTCAGATTCAAAGACTCCAGACCCTAATTTCAGCTGCGGCAGTCTCTGTCCTGTCTCATCTCTCGGAGCCACACCTTCTCTCTCGTTTAATTGCTCTAGTGAGTAGGGCCTGCCTCACACAATCATAGTGAGGTTCTGTGGCCTAAACTCATCAGCCAAAGTTTAATTAGTCAGTAACGTAATGTTAAACTTTTCCCCTGTTTTAAAACCTGTAGGGATACACTACTAAACTATACTTATGGCAAATAGGACATAGGAAATTTCTAGTAATTAATCTATAACTACACATCCATTTTTTTTTCCTTCTGAAGATTTCTCTTAGCTGATATGTGTTAAGTGAGAATTGACAACTTGGATTTTACACATAAGTAGTGAAATATTTTCATTTTGTAGTAGTATTTATTTTACATTGTGAATGTCTTTCAATTGAACTGAGAGCTACTTGAAGTTAAAATCAATCCTATGTTTTTGTTCTCCTATAAAGTTACACATTGATAGTTTCTTTTAAAAGGATAAAAAGATTAAATTCATATAACATTTGGATTAAGTAAATTTCAAATACCTAGAAATGTCCCCCAAAACGCAGTCAAAGAAAACATGGGTTTGTCCTCTTTGGGAAGGCCCTATGTTTACCAGACTCAGGTTATTCCTTGAAGCTTTCCAGTGATTAGGCAATACATATTTTATTTTTGTTGAAACATTATTACAGTCCCTAGAAGCTGCACTGTAGAGACTAGAGATAATCTTTGAAGATTTACCAGAGCACCAGAATTTTATTAGCTTGAATTTTGAAATTGTTCCCAGCCAGATACATATGTTTAATCAATATCGCATTGCCATTGTATTTTTCAAGAATCTGTGAAATTTCATACCTATTTGCTTGATCCTAAAATCATTAGCTTTACTCTGAAACCATGGCAACTACTGAGTTCCTCTAATCCTGTCTTCTTGATCTGTGTTTATAAAACTCTGTTAAGTATAGAGCGTGAAAGCACACTGGTTACTGTAGATGTGATTTATAATTTCTTGATGCTGTATAATCATGTAAGAACTAAGTGATAAAATGTGTCTTTAATAGAATCATATCATATAAAATATGTAATTTATATGATACACATCATAATTTTCCCTCGGTTGGGGAATTTGTTATTATATGCACTTTGTGCCTGGAGACTTCCCTTCCCTCTATTAATTGAAGGTTCACATTGACCATCTTGAATTTAGCACAGAAGTAATCAGCCTCCTAACCCTCTCCAATCTCATGAGGGGGAAAGACTAAGTAAATATTTTTCCAGGTAAGATTATTTCTGTTTATACAGAAAGTACTTAGCTCTTGAAGTGGCACTCGAGACTGATGATAATAAAATATTTCTTAAGCAGTTGATTGAGAGTGAATGAATTGTAATTGACTGAATGCAGCAACATAAAGGGGTCACATGGTTCACTTAGTTCATCCTTTCTGTGAACAACATGGTGGAGACCACCCTTCTGCCCTGTGCGGGGTGCACTGGGCAAAAAGGAATGTGCCTTCTGTGATCTGATTGGCTACATGTGTCCTTCCTATCTCTGATCGGCTGTATTTGCCCTCCTTGTGCTTGGATTGACTGTATGTGACCTCCCTGGATTCTGATTGGGACCTCCCTGTATCCTCCTGTGCTCTGATTGGCTAGTGCCTTTGCTCCTGATTATTTCATCCCATTTTCAACTTGCAAAAATTACGGCATGCTCAAAGCTGGCAGCCTTCGATAGAGGTACTTAGATGGTACTTGGATGCAGGCACTTGGATGATGGACTGTTTGACCTTGAATTCCAGCTCTGCTAGTAATTTGTTTTACACTAATCAGAACGTCAGCTAACCTCCCCGAGACGTAGTAACTGCCAAGACCTGAGGCCTTGCATTTTGTTTAGTCATCAAGAGGATTTCTACTTTCCAGTCCCCCATCTGAGGGCCCCACTGCATGCTCACGCCTGTGTGGACACAACACGGTCGTGATGAGCGCCGCCTCAGAAGCCCATTCCCTGAGTACGGCTAAAAGCAAAGACCTGGCAGACTCAACACGGTTCAGTAAGTTTGACGGTGGTTCCTCCTATAACACCTATGTTGATATTTTTAAGTTGCTCTTAAGTTTCTCTTGTAAACTATGTTAATTCCACAGGGAGGACACTCTTCAGCTCTATCGTTGTGCTGTGCTTTCATTAGAGAACTAGCTCTCCTTGTGGTTCCCAGTTTAAATTTTTTATATTGTCTGTAAATGTTTCCATGTGAATTTAACATGTGAATTTTCATGCAAGCGATCAGGAGCATTGTTGATCTGTGGTTTTTCTCAGATGATTTCTAGAGCTAAGTTGGAGGAAAAGATTTTTTTTCATTGTACTCAAGCTTAAAAGTGTGTATTTATTACCTTGTATTAAGGGGACTATCAAGTTCAATATTTTTTGAAATTCATCCAAACACTTTGATTTTAATTTAGATTATATTTCCCCTTCATCCCTGAACAGATTTGTAACTGAAAAATATAACTAATTGTTCCAACAAAGGACTTGAAAATTAAATTCTTCTTCTCAAGTGACCAAATTGCTTCTGATTCTAATAAAACATACTAAGAACTAACCTCTTATTTTTTTAAATTGGAGTTATTTTCTCTTTCACACAATGCTTTTATTTAAAAATTAAGAGGTTAATTAGGAAATAGGGAATACATGCATATTAGATTGTATCACAAATGGAAGCCATAGCCAATGTCTTGTCTTATCCAGTATAATAGATGAGGCATGTGTGAAATTCACCTAGAAATAGGAAATATTATAAAGTTTCTATTATTTTATGTTACTGATAAGTTTCCAAAGACAAGAAAACCAAAGAGCAATAATATGAACAAAACAAAAGAAGCGGGAAACCAAAGAGAGTGCAGGTCACGTTGCAGCCTCAGGCTGGACGAGGAGCGTCTGCTCCGGCTGGGCCACGCACGTTCCTGCTGCGCGGACACGCTGACCAGCGCAAAACCAGTGGAAGCCGGAGGCCTGAAGATGTTGGGTAGGAATGTCTCGTGGATGAAAGGAAGTGGATTGTGGCTCGTTGTCACAGTTCCAGCCGCATGAAGAACTCCTGTGCAGTCCAATAGCAGAACCCAACTGTGGAGAGGAAAGGGGGCGGGCCATCCGCATCGGCCTCTCTCCAAAGAAGACTTAGGAATGGCCAGCAGGGGCAGGAAAACAGGCTCAACATCGCTAAGCATCAGGGAAACGCAAGCGAAACCACCAGGAGCTGTCGCTTCACACCCTGCTAGAAGGCCTTTCCTCCAAACAGGAGCGACAAGTGCCGGTGAGGACGTGGAGAGCAGGGTCTTGTGCAGACTGGGCGGCAGCGAGACTGGGTGCGGCCACCGTGGGAGCAGCATGGAGGCCTCTCAAAAACTTAAAACTGGACTTGCCCTCTGAGCTAGGAATCCTATTTCCGGGTGTATGTTCACGGGAAATGAAAACAGGGTTTCAAAGAATCATCCACACTCCCATGCTCATGGCAGAATTATCCATAGTAGAAAAAATATGGAGATAACCTAAGTGGATGGATGAAGAAGTTGTGTATGTGTGTGTGTGTGTGTGTGTGTGTGTGGGTAAGATGCTGCATGCACATGCCATATTATTCAGGCATGAGAAGAAATCAGCCTTGCTGCTCGCTGTGTAACATGGGTGAATCTCAGGGCGTAGTGAAATAAGCCAGATAGAGAAAAGCAAATACTGCATAGTATCATTTATGTGAGGAATCTTTCAAAAGCTGACCTTAACAGAAAAGTATCTATCAGGAGTTGGGCAAGTAAAGGAAACAGGAAGAGCCTGACGGAAGGGTTCAAGCTGGCAGCTGGCGGGCAACTAAGGCCTGAGAGCTGATGGATGATATGGTGACTGTCCTGATGATACCATTGCCAAAGAGCGGTTTGCGAAGAGTGTAGAACTTAAATATGCTCTCTCATGCAAAAATTAACATGGATGGAGTGTTCATTAGCTAGATGGGGGGGTCCCTGTATAATGTATATTTATATTAAATAATCACATAGCTTACATTTTTGACAATGATATCTTGATACAACTAAAAAAAGAATTGTGAGGAATACCAAATAAACAGTCCTGAAAATTTTATTAAAATTTGGTTTCCCTAAGTCATTTTTTCCTCCTTCTCTTTGGGCATTTATAATGGACATGGAGAAAAAATTACCAACTTATAATTTGTGTGTTCTAAATGCCAAAATAGCTCTTTCATAGCTTACAGTGTGAAGCCATCAAGGTGTTTCATTTTATTTTATCTTTCACTATATTTTTCTCCATTTTTGGCTCTATCAAAGAAAACTCCAGTTTTAAGGCATTTCAGTGGATAATTTTAAAAGAAGGGATGCAAACTAGGAATCTTAGGTTATAACTACAAAAACTGTATGCAAAGAAAGAAGTTTTCATCACTAAATAAGCACAGTAATGCCTGCTTCTTTGAGCTAGCAGAGTATTGACATCCAAAGTTTTAATTATCAAAACTTAAAGGTGTTTGTGCTTGAGAAATAGGTGTTTCTTTGCAGGAATACAATAAATGAGATTGTGAGCTGTGAGTAATAAACATTTAATAATGATTATATTAGACTTTATTTTCCTTTGAGTGTTCTCTTGATGTGTACAGTGTACAATATAAAACAGGTGCCAGATTATTCTGCAGATACCAGAGTTTAATAAATTTTACTGAGCTTGACATTATTCATCTAGAATCAGGCCACTTGTATTGCTCTGGTTTTGGAAAATTTAATTAGGTACTAGGGAATTTGAAGCACAAGTAATATAATATGGTTCACTCATGATGAAAAATTATTTAGGTGCATTATGTTGAAATATGAATATTACACATTCACTGCTTTGTGATTTGAAAACAATTTATTGCAGCAGGGAGAAGCAAATATAACAAAAAGAAAGGAACGCACACACACTCTAAAGACTTATGCCTCCAGCACTTTTACCCCCACCACATGCAGTCTTCCCTTTCATCTGTTAAAGTCCTCATGCAGTAACTGAGGCCTGCCGGTGGCTTTATCAGTACTCTCTAAAATCACAAAAATCGGAGTTCCTCTTGCATTTTTGTCTTACTACTTCGGCCTCGAATGTTGTCCTTTACAATCAGCTCTCTCACGAATATGAGGGAACCATCCATCCGTGCAGCCCAATTTGTTCTGCCTCAGCAGTGGGGTGTGTGGCATTTTGCGGGAGGGACCTCGCCTGCCGCATTCGTAGTTGGACCCGCGGAGGTCCAATGTCCACGTAGCCGGACCGCACCCCCATGGGCAGGAAGACCCGCTCTCCCTTGAGATGCGGGGTTCTGCGTTTCGGAGCTGATGTCCCCCCACCCTGTGAGCCTGGGGCTGCGACAACCACTGGGGTCTCCTGCGGGGCGTCCCCCTGCCCTGCAGGCTCCCCTCAGCGCGCTGGCGCCTCGAGCAAGGACCTGGTCCTCCCAGACTCCAGACCCTTTGAAGTTTCGTGGGTTTGATCTCTGAGTTTGGGTCTGCTCCTGTGTCGACAGACACGTCCTCTGATGCGAGCAGCGCTGGAAGCTGCTGTTTTCTACCGATAGCCGCTCTGGCGTCTTAAGGCACTAATCAGAGCTGCCTTTTCTACCTGCCAGGTCTGTCCCGGGCTGGTCTACGAATCTCTTCACACCTCTCAGTCCTCGACACCGTTTTCTGTCATGAGTGCTTGCAGCTCAGGAAGGAGAAGTTTAACTGTGTGTTTAGGGGGCAGGCTGAGGGCAGACGGGAGCAGGGGGACTGAGGCGATGGTGCGCTGGTGATGTGGTGATGGGGAATCCATGGGGATTACAGTTGATGTCAAATATATATAAATTTAAAAAAAGAAAAAAAAATTTTTCTGTTCTTTTAACAAACTTTCAAAATACCCACGTGGGTACTAAAAGATTGGTGTTAAATGATAAAATTCTAGAATCATATAAAAGAATGGTCATTTGTGTGATTTTTTTTCTCTCTCTTTAAAAAATGAAATCTCGGAGGCCTCCCTCGTGGCGCAGCGGGTTGAGCGCCTCACTGTGAAGCATCCACTGCACAGCAGCGCGAGTTCGATCCCAGCCAGGGAGGGGCCCACAGGGCGCAGCAGACTCCCCTGTCTCCTGCTGCTCCCCTCAGCAGTGTGTTTTAGTGGATCCGCCTGTTCTGCTCCCCACTCTGTCTCTGGTGACTCCTCTCACGTCCCACCCCTCTGTACCCCAGCTCTTGCGTGCATAAATACATAATTCTTAAAAAAAAAAATGAAATCTCCAGCCATGCCTGGTAGGTCCATATAACTTGAGAGGTGGCTTTGAAAACAGTGAGTCATTCATAACCTCCCTTTCTTAGAGTGTACCCAAGCTCTAGTTACAATTCGACTGATAGGAGTAATGAAAATTATGTTTGATCACAAATAATGCCAGACTTTTGATTAGCATTCATTTGCAGTTAAAGTAAAAATCCTTTTGAAAATTTATATCACTCTTTGACATCACCTCTAGCAAGACTTTATTTCATGAAGAGTAGACAATTAAAATTCAGACCCTATTAAAAAATTATGCTTCTCATTCCAATTCCAATGTTCTCTTTCTTCCATTACTGCAAAATATAATGCTTTAATCCACTCTTTAAAACTTTTCCTCGCCATTTAATATTTTAATTGAACAAATCGTTCTGTGCTATGTATGAAGTTATTTTTTTCTGTTTAAAAAATATGAATATGCTTTGATGTATCTAGAGAAATTACAACGCATGGTGGTTAGCAAAATTAAAATGTGACATGTTAAAGCTGACTTTAAAGTAATTCGATGTGAAATTTCTTCCTATTATTTCACTTTCAGCAGGTCAGGGTTTTCAGCATTAAATACATACTTTACCTATATCAACTTCTTTGTACTTTTAGTACGTGAAAGATTTTTAAGGGTATTCATAAAATGCATCATTATTTTAAAAATCAATTATTAACACTATAGGAATTGTGAGGAGGTAAGGGTCCAATAAACCTTTACGAGTCAATAGTACTAAAGTACTTATGACCTAAAATTTAGCACAAAATATTTTAAATTGTGTCACTTGATATTCGCAATTGAAAGAAGGAAGGCTATTTTAAAATCTGATACTAATTCATTTCAATAAACCAAATTTTATTAAGCATTAACAAAGTCCAGATACTTTGCATATCCTTCTGCATGTAGATGCTGCTACTTGCCTTTTCAATCAATGGAAGGAGCTGACTCTTAAAGAATCTTAAAGAACCTGAGTCACTTGCTCAAGGCAACTCAACCAAGAAATGCCACCAGGGGTCCAGGTATATTTCATGTGACATTCACGTACCTTTTGCAATAACAGCTTATTAAAAAAAATAAAGTTTGAAATCTGACATATTCAGAACCAGATGTCTTCGTTTGTTCAAATAACAAAGCTACTTTTTTTTTCTTCATAAGGAGGGTTTCATTTACTTTGAAATGTCTGCATTTCTGGCTTGATTCTGGAAAGCGCTCCTGGAACCCGTAAAACTTGGGGTCAGAGGATGAGTGTGTGTTATGAAGCGTCACGGGGAACTGTTTCACAGCTTAGGTTCAGTGGGTTCAGTTACACTGCCCATGTCCCTAAATCGAGATGCAGGCCTGTGCCAATGTGTCATTGTATGATTGTGTGTATGATCATGTGGCAACACGTAGATCGTGTGTAAAGAGTGAACAAAGTGCGATGTTCCAGTGAATTACTAAAACTTGAAAATTATTATTTCAGATATTATTTTTATACTTTTTTTAAAATACAAAAGAACTATTTTTTTCCTGCATGTGGCTGTAATGTCAAATTAGCATTAAATGAAACAGTGATTATTTTGCTAGCATGTAGCTTTGCTGGGAGGTGGAGGGGATAAAGAAGAAAGGATGCATGTTTGAGTTACGTTTTGCCCTCCAAAATTCATAACCAAAAAAGTGAAAATTTGAAGCATCTCAGTATTCTATAGTAAAAAGTGTTGTGGACAGTATGTTTGAAGTCCACCAAAAAGTATATGTTGAAATCCTGATTTTACCAAGATTTTCATTCCTGGTCAGGGAGTCAAAACTAATGTTGGGCAAAACCAGGAATTCCTGAGGACACCAGACTGTTGTCCTCAGGGGAAACCATATCGCCCATCAAAGGTCCTTGTCACCCAAGTACTTCAAAACAGAGTCAAACTCTGTTATGCCTAAAGGTTGTTTATTTAGTGAGAGACTCACAGGAAGAAGTTGAAAGGGAGAAAGTAAGTTGGGGAGAGGAATACAGACTCCTGATCAGACTCCAAAACCATTCACCCCTTGTCGAGCACACTCTGAGCCATAGTGGGTGTGCTTGGAACAAGAACCAGAGGCAGCTTAGCAAACCAGCAGGGGCTGGGCTTAAAAACATATCTGAAGGACAGATTAACAAAAGGCTCAAGAGAACTGGAAGGCAGATGAGCCATTTCAGTCGCTTTATTTATTTATTTATTTTTTTTTTATTAATATAAAATATTTTAAAATTTACATATACTTGCCATCAATTGTAATCCCCATGTATTCCCCATCACCATCTCACCAGTGCACCAT
>JAGFMF010011798.1:1315651-1383424 GCA_019455555.1 Galemys pyrenaicus | reverse complement strand
TTGTTGTTGCTACTTTTTTTGATAGGTGCCATTCTCACTGGTGTGAGGTGGTGTCTCATAGTGGTTTTGATTTGCATTTCTCTGATGACAAGAGAAGTTAAGCATTTTTTCATATGCCTGTTGGCCATTTGTATGTCCTTAGGCAGAGGCTGTGGTCTGAGCTGCAGTTGCCCACACTGACTAAAGGAGACACTTTCTCTCACACAGACACCTTGTTTCTTAGAGGAGGCCTTGATTATTATGCATCGTCAGTCCTTTAGAACAATTACCTCTTAAGTGATGTAGGGGTTAACTACACTTCAAGTAAAGCAATTATTCTTAACATTGCCCTGGTGCATAAAATTTGTCCTGGGTTATCAGGGAATTGTTGGAAGATTCAAGCATGCATTTTAACAGTGCTGGTTATCTACTTACTAAGGGTAAGGTTATCAGGAGTAGATAATTTGCCTTTAATACTAAAACATATGACTGAGTAAGATGGTCTAATCCATATGAGTAAGTTTAAGGAACTAAGAAAAAAACTCTGAGTCAACCTCCTCAATTTACTGCAAGAAATCTTATCTCAACAAAGATTTACTGTTCCCATTTTGTTATATTTTGGGGAGTTTAAAGACCCACTAAATCATGCTCATGAATTTTATGTCTCTCATTATTCAGGTGTCCAGACACATAAATGTGAATACATTATATTTTTGTTTCTTTGAAAACTACAATCATTCAAAAAAAATATCAAATTAGTTCAAGATAATAATTGCATAATGAAAAAACATGTGTCTTGTTTACCCTCTCTGTAAGATCCAAGAACTAATGTTCTTAGTATTTCAGTAAAATGAAACTAATAAGTAGTCGTGAGACATTGATGAAAAGAATCAATTTGAAAGATATGCTTTTGAATTTCATCTTCTCAATCACATTGAATTAGTGTTCATTTATGAGTTTTAAATATCAAGAAATGCATATTATATCTTTTCCCTCTATAATTATTTTACAGTCTCAAATTATGCTAAAAATAATTGTGAGTCATTATATTATAAGAGAAACAATGAGTCAAATGTTCAACAGACCAACTTGTCATAATTAAAAGACTATTTTTTTCCTGTTACGCTAAACTGCTGATTCTGCTACAATAACTACTTAAAGTTACAATCGGATGCTGAACTTTATAAGCAGTGCAATTTTCATCTAGTGCATCCATTTTTCAATAGAATTATTAAAGGACCCTGCAGCCAGTCGGTGCCAGTCAGTGCCAGGTACACATGTATGTGTCAGCTTTGGACAAGTCCTGCCCTCCTGGCCCAGAAGTATGTTTTGCATACCTCAGTGATCACTCATACACAGCCTAATTTAGGGTGCAAAAAACATTTCACTAATAAACCTGCCAACACAGAAGTTCACTTTAGAGCATAACGTGCTGGATCTTGTGGCATTAGTTACTATTCCTAGTGAGTTTTAATGAGGTGAGAGCAGCGGAAGAACCACACGCAGGTTAAAACAGTGTATCAGAGGACGTGCGGAGGCCAGCTACATTTCTGAGACGATAATGTCTTTTAAAATTAATAGGACGGCGATTTCATGACTTGGGATTTGATTAATATAAAAGGAAGGAATATCCTATTTTGAAGAGTGTCTCACGGCATTTCAACACGTCTCAGAAAAACTAGGGTGGCCCAAACCGCCACATCGCTACTGGGTACGCCGGAAGCCACAATTAGCGGGCGAGAGGCTGGCTCTGGGCCTGGCCCTGCGTCCCGCTCAGCCCTCAGCACACCGGCTTCCCCGTGCGCTTTCCAGGCTCCTGAGAGAGCTGCTGCCAGTGCATGTCCTTCCCGCTGGAGAAAGGGGGGTGCTGGTTAAGAAAGTAACAGAGACTATAAACCAGAACTCGTAAGTCAGATAACCACTCTGTCTTACATTTTAGAAGTCCCTGGAAATTGGTCATTCAGTACCATTTCAGGTTAAAGAAGACGCTTGAAAAGGCCCAATCTATACTAAAATCACAACAAAAGTAACAGGAGTAATTCTGGTAACAATAATAATCTCACACTAACGTTTCCTCCAACTACGATTTCTAAATTTCAACCAGTGGTTTGTTTCAAAGACAACATCTTTTTAAGAGTAGTTTTATTATACATGTAGATGCCAGTTAAGCCCGTCTTAAAAGGCTGCTAGTTTAGAAACTAATGATGAATGGTCATTTGGAAATTTGTCTTAAGGATGAGAATCTAGGAGTCACATTTAAAAATCCCAGATTCCAGTTCTTAAAGGATGATGGAGCAATTACTAAATAAAAATCGACACCATCTGTCTTCTAGGAATAAGACACCTTCCTGGGTTAGGGACACGGAATGGAAAGACAGAATTAGAAGAGTAAATAATGGCGAGAGCGCTGCACCCCAGGGGCTGGAGATGAAAGCCGGGGCGAGGATGCCTGGCGAGACCCGGCAGCCCCACGAAAGTCAGTCAGCAGTGTGGGGCACGCACGGACCAAACCTCTAAGCCCAGGGCAGGCTGGAGAGAGACGCGCAGGCCCTGGGCGCCGGCCGGGGAGGTGCTCCCGCTGGGCTGCGATTCTGCTTCTCCAGGAGAGCCAGAGTGCACTAGCCTGGTTCAGACCAGTTTTAATATTTAATAAGCTGGAAATAGTTTTAAAATTTCATTTTTGTATCTTTGGGCCACGAGGAGCTCCGTGCGGCCTGTAACGAGAGCGCTTTCCGTGTGGCTGCTGGAGAAAGCACAGAGAAGAGAGAGAGAGACGTGGGGGCGGCTACCTGCGGAGACATTCTTAGAGCGCTGCCTGGGAAAGAGAGAGCGGTTCGGCTGGTGGAGCCGGGTGTCAGCCCAGAGAGGAGCTCTTGTGCGCCCGCTGGCCAAAACCCCTTCTGCGCCCGCAGTCACTTCTGTCCCGTGAGACAAACCTGCAGCGGCTTCCAGACTGGGTGTCACCGCCCAAGGACGTGCGCCCGCGGCAGGAGCCTTGTGCGCCCGCTCGGCCCTCCGCAGCCTGGGCGCCCGGGCTCAGCCTTGGCTTCTTCCCGCGCCCCCTGTCCGGTGCGTGCCCGCTGCTGACAACCTCGAAGGGCAGAGCGCTCGGGCCTAGTGTGGCTGCTCTGCGTCCAGGAGGGCGGAACCACCTGACAGCTCCGCGGAGCTACTGGCCGAGGCCGGAGACCTACAGGGGAGTGAACGCGGCGTGGGGACATGCCAGTCTCTGTATTTTCTCCCACTCAAGTTCCTTTAAATATTATTGGTGATTACTTCGTGAAAGATGTGTTCCCACCTCATGCCATCAAAAGGTTCTTACTTGTATTTGTAAAGTGTTTTTCTAACAGTGCAGGTTACAGTGAGAATCGTAACTGCCGCTCAGGTGTCTTCCTAAACTTTATTTTATTCTGGGAGGGAAAGAAGAAGGGACGAGAGAGGGAGAAGGGAAAAGCAGCACCAAACGAGGAGAAACTCAACAGCCTTCGCCTTCACTCCCACCCTCTCCCTCCTCCTTCTCCGGACGTCACTTCTAAGATGGCGTCAGCCGTTGCCCCTGAGATGTGACTCTTCTAAGAGAAAACCCACCAATGATGCAAGTGACCGTGATTCGATCCAGTAAGACCTCAGAAGTGACTGGGCAAAGATGCAAGTTAATGGACTGCATTAGGCGCTAAGGGCTAACGAGGGATTAGTTATTGACCCTCTTTAGCTGACTGCTACATGCATCCATAGCAGGGTTAACTGGAAGCATAGAAACAAAGGTTTATCTTGCTAGATTCTTGAAAATGAAGAGTCTAAGTGGTCACATTTTACTTAACACTGTCCTTTTGGTATGCCTGAAATCGCAGGCATAGTACCAGCGCTGAAGTTCTGTTAATCAAATACACCCCCAGAAGCTGGCAGGATCACTTGATGAGCTATTGCTGGTGCTTTGTAAGGCGAAAGTCATGTTCTTGATCTTGTGGAATGTAATTACCTGTACAAAAGGTAATTGTTCTCTGTCATTTTGCATGAAATTAGAACTTAATTTCTTGACTTAAGTTTATTAAAAGTATAAAAATAAAGGTGTAAAATGTAGGGGTGCCAGAATTCAGCATCGCAAAAGAAATAGGGAGTGATTTTCCTAGACTTTTGTGCAATGCAGCAAATGTGGCTTCAAGGCTACTATCTACAGAATAGTAGAATAAGGAGAAGCAGTTGCAAGAAAGAAGACTCTAAAGTGGGAGTTAGAAAGATAACGCCACCCATTTTCTCAAACGTAGAAAGAAGTCTCAAAGGGGCCTTCCAAAGGCACAAGTAACCCAAACTACTCCCCGTTTAACCTCTGGATGCTCCCTCCTGGACTAAAGCCCTGTGGATAAAGGGGAAACCCCGAAGGAGGTATACTGGGAGGGCTGGCTATGTCTTTAAATGGAGAAGTCCCTCTTTGAAGGCTTGTTCCAGGAGGACCGGGTTGCCTCATCTCTCCTCCAAGGGGAAGTAGCACTTCATCTGTATACCTTTATCCGCTGTAAGCCCCACGCCCACCTACTGTCACCTTCCTTCCTACCTTCCTTCATGGCCTCCCCTTTCTCCACCTGCCCCACTTTGGCCTTCGCCGTCTCGGCAGCCCTGTGTGAGATGGCACCAGAGCCAGGAACCGGTCGCTCTCAGACAGTCGGTGACATGTTTATTCTCATCTGCGTGGTGCCTGGCGGGGGTGTCTGGGAGTGAGCAGACGTCTCAGTGTGACCTGGTCTCAGAAACGAGGGGTGAGGCCACAGTCGCTTGGCGTGACCTCTCAGTTCCAGGTGTTGTCCGTGGTGCATTTGCTCTCTCGGGTCTTCCTTCTCCTTGTAGCAGTCGCCTCTGGGAAACCACCCTGTATCGCGTTTGTTCTCTGGCTTACCCAGCTATCTTTCCCCTCTAACTGACAAACAAATGTGACAACATCTCCTTCGTTTTTCTGGGCAGATCTCTGACGAAGCGCACAATTGGGCAGAAACTGTCAGAACAGCTTACATCAACATCAGCAAGTCTTTATTTAACACAGGCGACACCCAGTTAAATGCCCACGCCGGTGTGAGTGCTGACGAATTCAGGGGTTCCCGTTGCTTGTTCTGACAGAGCTGAGATCCCCGCAAAACCAGCAGCTTTGAAATTTATCTCATTAGAAAATCAACATACAAAGTGCAGAGCACTTTCACCGACTGTCCTTCACACTGTGCCTCCATCCGATGTGTGTTGGGCCTGCAGAGGGGCTTGTAACTCCACGTTAACTTCATGGCCTTTTTGATCCCCTTTTGCAAACTAAAATAGGCCAAAAATATTTTATTATCTTTTCTTTATATTTCTGATGGCTCCAAATTGATATGAGGTGACTTCTTCTCCCTTGCATACCTCTTTTAAATGATCATACTTTTCTCAAGGATATTATATTTCTGCCACAGTTTCTTCCTTGGCCAGTGTAAGATAAAGAGATGAGCAACATTTAGCCCACTCTATGGTACTCATAATTCCCTAGGAAATTAAGCATTAAAACAATTATTTATATAATAGCGAGAGAAAACCTGTCTTACAAAAGAGATCTGTTCTAATTAGATGCTGAGATTATTTTAATAGAAGAGAATGCATTTTGGACTCAAGTAATTTCCCATCTGACTTAGAACTATTTTAAGAGAGAAAGTGGGTATGTTGCATATTTCAGGACTTTTTGTACTTTTATTAATTAGAGTTCAGATAAATATAGCTTTAGAGATTATTAGCTTTCTTTAAGTATGTTTTATTAGATGTCATTCTTGACATATGTGTTATTATTGCTTCAGATACTTGGGCTTGTTTTTCTTGAGACTAAATATATGAAATGTGGTAAACTGCAAAACGTTCCCTATGTATGTACTTATGTTATTTAATTTTAATGACATGCAGAAATGATAAATAATTTAATTTTAATGAATCAACTGATTTAATGTAAAAACCTTTGCTAACTAAATAATCAAGGACTTTTAGAAGACTACATGACTAGAGTGATATTTGTATACATGAAAATTTTCATATCAAGTAAATCATGCTCTTTTCCATTCTGTAGTTTCCACCATATGGATATGAAATAACACAGGAAAAAGTTATTACCCAAAGAGGCAATTTTCTAAAAATCATATTTTGTCTACTATTTTTACATTAAAATCATGAGAACTTATGATTCATTAAAATTCATAACATAATTTAAATTCTTTATTTAAACCAGTACAGAAAATTGGACATCCTGGTACAAAGCACTTATGTTACCAAAAAAAAAAAAAAACAAAGACCCCAGATTCCAACATTTTCAATTTGTCTACTCCTCAGATATTCTAGTTTAATGACTGATTTATTTCAGAAGTTGGAATTGAGACTAATAGTCATTTAGCTGAAGATGGCAGTGACTTTAAAATTTTGATCTGATAGCAGAAATAAATAATAGATAGTAGAAAAGTATAGTCTTCATATCTTTAGTCATACTTGAGATTCTGCTGAACCTAATCAATAACACCAAAGACATCGACACCTTGATGAGTAAGTAATCTCAGCAATAAAATAGAAGAATCAAATATAATTTTTGAAATCAAAACAATGCCAATAACCAAGACAACTAAACAAATCCAAAATCAATGTACAGGCTTAGCAGCACAGAAGCAGGGTGGGAAGGACAGAGGAAAGAATCAGAGAACTTGAAGACAGAACAATAGAAGTTACCCAGTGTGAACAATAATATTAAGTTAATTAAATGTTGATTGAAATAAAGACTAGAATTTTTCATTTACTTTTGTTTACTACATCTTCCTGACCATTTTCTGTTGCCTGCTTTTCTTTTTCCTTCCCATAGCATTCTCATGTTTTCAAAGCCTTGTAATAATAATGTCTACTAATGGAAAAAAGAAACACTTCTACTCTTAAAGGAGAATTTAAGATTGGATCTGTCATCGTTATCTCAACAATGCAAAAAGCCATAAATGTGGTCACGTGTAGAAAGGAAAAATCCTATGGAAAAAGTAATTGAGTCAGCCACACTTTTTAGTAGAATTTCACTGACATGTCTGTATTCCTGTATAAATCATGTCCCTGGCTGGGATAAACACAAACAGCACAACTACCAACAAGTTTCTTATTTTTTCTTTCAGTTCTTTCTTTCTCTGTTTCTTTACTGTGTCTCTTTCACTCCCTCCTTTTCTCTTTCCTCTGCTTCAGTGTTTTTAAGCTTCTCTGGTATATATTTTTCAGAAGAGTCCATTGTACCTGAAGTATATTCTCCAGATAGTTCTTAAGGTCGGTTCTATGTTTCAGTAAAACAAATGATATTAACTTCTGGGTTTGCATCTCTTGTGTTCCTGCATAATGAAAACATTGTGTCTTATTTCTCAGATTCATTTCCCTCTAGGCTGAAGATAGAGATAGTTGGAGCAGAAATTCAAAGAGAAATAAATTACTTTTAAAATAATATCAGAAGCAGCAACTTATATAAGCTCTAAGTCCTAAATCCTTTTATGCTCCTGCACCCTATTATGCCACTAGTAGGGTCTGATGAACTAGATCAAAGACTGCTCCAATTCATGGGCACTTCAATTTTCTCACCATCTGTCCACTGAACTCTTTTTTTTTTTTTTACCTCCCAGTGACTCTCTATTGAGTTTAGATAATATGACTGATTATTTCAATCACTCTCTTGTTAGTACATGCAAGCATTTATTTTTTTCACCCATATTAATACAATAGATGTATTATAAAATATTTACATAAATATAAAATAAAATATGCAATAGAGAAGAAACATTAATTTTTTTATCTATTTGATGATTTCTTAACTTCCAATTAGGTAAGTCAAAATGTACACTTGGGGTCTGGTCCAGCAATAACGATTACAGTGATAAATTCATATTTAAAATAGTTTTAATAATTCACTTTTTGTATAACATCATGTTAGATTTGATTACATAAGGTAACTTAATAAGTTTGATCCTACATTATTAGCAGTACCTTCAATGTGGGTCTTATTTTGAGAAAAGATTTTGGGTGCACTTGTGAGTCTTAACTAAGCATAATATAATTTAATGGGATATTACCAGACAGACATGACTTTCTAAATGATATTTCTCATCAAGAGAGATAAAGGGAGCAGAAGTGACATATCCGCTATTTCAGCTATTCCACAGACCTCCCTCTTTCCCCAGATAGCTCACCCACTGCCCACTTCTCTGGACCACCCCAGGTCGAAACAACCAGTAAAATAGTAGAGTTCCTCATTCAGTATGTCCCTAGTGATGCTTAGACATTTTGAATCTCCTTTTCTTTTTTCTTTTTTTAAATTGAGGTGATACTGGCTACAGCATTTTGTTTTAGAAGTCCCGAATTGGATCTCCCACTCCCGCTGTTGTTGCTACACCACACCCACCACCAGAGCACCTGCAAGTCCTCCCCACAGCCCACATTCTCACTCAGTCTTGGCTCTTGTCCCTTTCCTGTCTCCTGCCCCTCTGGGTGCCTGAGTTCCATAGCCAGGTGTCTAGGGTATGTTCTTGCTCTGACCTTACCTGTCTTCTGTTTTGCTCCACATGTAGGTGACACCATGTATATTTGACTTTCTCTCTCTGACTTACTTCACGGACATCATCCCTTCCAGCTCCACCCATGCTGCTGCATGAGTCTGTTTTTGTTTGTTTTCTACATACAGCTGAGTCGTGATCCGTTGTCTACACACACACCCCTTCCTGATCATCCAGCTGTTTCTGGGCGCCTATGTAGTTCCCCAGTGTGGCTGGTCTAAGTGGTGCGGCACTGAACACAGGAGTGCGTGTTTCCTTTCACATCAGTGCTTTCGTATTCTTTTGGGTAGCTATGTGGGAGTGGACTTGCTGGGTCTATGAAAAATAGAGTTTCTGTTTTGGAGAAACCGCTCCATGGTTTTCTGTAGGGCCTGCACCAGTGTGCATTCCCTGTAGGGCCTGTACCAGTGTGCATTCCCTGTAGGGCCTGCACCAGTGTGCATTCCCTGTAGGGCCTGCACCAGTGTGCATTCCGCCAATGGCACCATAAGTGTTGACTTAGCAAGTGAACAATTCCATGAACTTACTTTTCATGATATTGGCAGGGTCTTCAGATTCTTCTGGCTCTTGATGATCAAGATTACAGATTTCATCTGCCCACATACATTAAAACCTCAATCTCCCTCCCTTTAGTCTGTTTCTTGGACTCTCATGATGTCAGTTCCTGGTTACTCACCTAGTGTATCTTTGAGTCCTATTTTAGTTGTCGGTAGTTCCTTGAAGAAACCTTTCCTGTTGTTCCACTGGAGTTAGCCAGCATGTTTTGTTTTTTTTTTTTTTTCCTCCATTTCTTTTTTTTTTAAAGATTTATTTTTTTATGCACACAAGCACTGGGGTACAGGCCAGAGGTGTGGGGGGTGAGAGGATTCACCACAGAGAGCGAGGAGCAGAACAGGCAGACCAACGGAAGTACACTGCTGAGGGGAACAGCAGGCACAGCAGGAGAGGTCCTCTGCACCATGTGGGTCCCCTCCCCGGCCGGCAACAGGGATCGAACTCATGCTGCAGTGGCTGCTGTCTGCTTCACAGTGCGTTGCTTAACCCACTGTGCCACCAGTGGCCCACCTTCACTTCTTTTTGAAAACTACACTGAATGCTACTATGTATCGTGCACTATGTGTTTTTAACTTCCTCATAATATACCAGACAAACCAAATTAGAAAGCGAGATTGCACAACATGGTTCATTGTCTTGTTAGTTTTCTCCTGGGTGACCCTCTGTCTTCCATGAGACTCTAGGGACTGTGCTACTTGAAGTGACTGTCACTGTATTTAGGTATGAATAGTTTCAGTGACCTAGCGATGACTGCAGGGTTAAAGGAGTTGGCCATACAATGAGATTGTGGTGCAGTTACAATTTGATGTAGTTAATAATTATTTGGTGTAGTTAACAGTACTTCTGTTTCTGTTATTTTAGACAATGCTCAACAAAACATCCAGGTGTTTTAATTGTCTCTGCTCATTCATTGTTAAAAAGGCATTTGTGCCCTGTGGTTATGGGGACAGTCAGGCACCTGACCCACAACACTGGAGGGGTGACATTAGCCCCAGGCTGTAGTCCCACCCACTCACATCTGGAGAAGGAGGGCCCTGTATGCTGTGCAGGGCCATGTGCGGATGAACTTGGGAACAGAGTAAACCAGGGTGGTGGTAGGGGAAGACTTTGTGGAATCAGAAGTCAGGCACCGCTGCTTCCCATAGAGGTGGTACGCAAGCAACTTCCCTGAGTAGGTCCCTAGGTTGGCGGGGGACTGAGAGTTGCTTTCCCAGCACAGACACAGCTCACGGCTGGCCTTGGGCTCAGAGGGGGAAGTGGCTGGGGCGCTTGTCCAGGCCGCATGGAGAGGGCTGCTCGCCCACAGGCTGCTGGGGGTCGTCCGGGTCTCAGCAGTGTCACGGTAGCACACAGCGGCAGCCTTAACTGTAGGCCTGAAACCGCACGAAACCGGATGCACAGGCTGAGCTCATTCTCATTGTTGTCCTCTTCATTGAGAGACGAGCATGTTTTTGGCTCCTGTTTCTGTCCGACATCAATGGTTTGGTCAACTTTGGTGACCACAAGCAAGAAATTTATAGAATTTTATTGAAACTTTGTGTCTGTGGAGGAAGTTTATTCCCACACAGTAAGATAATTCAAAAACAGTATTTTCTTGCTCTTAGTTAATCTTTATACATCCAAACGAAGCATTCATGAGTGACAGAAAGCTATTGTCTGACAGCCATCGAAAGATCTGTCAAGGTGAAGCACATGCACAACCAAAAAAAAAAAAAAATCCAGATGCACAGAAGCCATCAAAACAAATTCTGTACAGGCATGGCAGAAGTTCCCAGTATACACCACTGTGCTCAGAACACCACTCAGTGAATAAAAGTACCTGGGAAATTGCTGAATCCTAGAGGAATTGAATATAAATAAAAGATTTATGCAATTTCCAGTGTACTACAAAAACACAGTAGAAAGGGAAGTTTGCATAATTCAAATTTGGATGATAGAATGAATAGTCATGGGAATATAGCAAGAAGTCTACATCCTTGTGAATTGATCAAACAATGTCATAACAATAAATGGGTATTGGAAATACATGAGCAAAATCCAACGGGAAGAGTAATGAAACATTTAGTTTATTTTTTGTTTTAAAAGACAAGCATTATTCAGACTAAATTGATTGCCACTTTGATGGATTAAGTCTTACAAAGTTAACTAATGTGTAAAATGAATAACAAAAAATAGTATATTCACTGGGGAAATTTGAGCATGGAGTAATATAATGAATCTCAAATTATGAGAGAGATATAATACATGTTTGGGATGAAGATCTCTGTGTGGAAGAGACACCGCACATGCCAATCTACACAGGCATACACTAACCAGACACTGAGTAATTGCATTCCATAGAGATGCTACATTTGTAATTGACTTTAAGTCATTTATCTTGATCTTTCATTCACTTGATCATTCATTCCTCCTACCACTAATTTATGAGTTGGCTACTCTGCATAGATATTCTGCTAAGAAAATCACACACAAAATATAGATAATCTCTATTCTCACAGAATGCACAGTATAGTGTAGCATTTATGTCTGCCGTTCTGGGGTTAGGGATCCTTTGTGGTTGAATATTCTGGTGTCTTACTATTTCTCTGTCGTTTGGTCAGCCAGGTAGAATTTCCTGTGATGGGAACCTGTTCTAAATCTTCTCTGTCCACCAATACTGAAGCCTTGAACTGTGACAAATTCCATTTGAAATTTACTTTTGTTTAATTATAACTAATTTAAATTTAAACTTAAATGGCCACAGGGAGCATACTGGACTGGAGATATACTTATTATAAGTATCAAATATACATAATAAGGCAGCTACTGAACACATAGAAATTGCTTAATATCCATTTCCGTGCACGATGAGAATGATAATAAAGTTATTTCTGGGGCAAACATTATGTAGTTTCAAAATGAGAAAAAAACTTCTCCCAAACTTATATTGATATTAAGTTTCACTAGTGGGAACTTAACTTCTAAGGAATCCTAAAATAAAGATCTACTATTATATAGCTTACGTCATGGCATTAAAATGTAATATACATGCAGAGAGCATTAAAAGTAAACCCACAAAAAAAACAGCACTTTCAATGGCATCAATTTCCCACAAGACAGTATCACATAGAAGGCACAATTTTGTATATTTGTGTTCTGTAATGTTTGAAATCATTTCATCTCTTGGTTGTTGCACTGATACTTAAAAAGAGTATAAATAGTCCATCAGGTAAATAGATACTCTAGGCAAAAAAAATATCTAGACTGGTTCATATTCTAACCAGAGATCATTATTCCCCAAAGGCACACACTGGAAAGGACCATTTCTGCGTACGCACACATTGTCGAGAGAAACGTGTAAAAGGGTGTCAGCACAACGCCGTTGGCTGCCCTGCAGTCCCCTCCAACTCCACTAGCCATCTATCTTCATCATGCTCTGTGCCCCAGAACGTTTTAGATTGAACTGCATGAGGGAACTGCCTTACCTTTGTCTTATGTGTGGGTTTGGGGAAGTAGGAAATTCCAGCAAGAGATGAGAGGATAGGATGAATGAATAGCTCGGCCTCTCTTTACAGGGGTAAGGAAGGTAAAAGTCTCTATTTTACTTCACCCCAGGATATTTCTTATTGAGAGTCTTAAACGTTCATGACTTTTAAATCTTTGTTTATTAATTACTGGACTAGTGTGGTTTGTTTGCTGCCAGACCCTTCACAGATATAAGAACTACAATGATCTGGGCTTGAACACCTAATTTTTAACTAATTGAGAAACCTGGATAAAATGCTGGTTGAATTATTGCATGACAGACATTAAAAACTTTCTTCTAAAATCTGCACTTTGGTGATTATAAATATTAATTGCATAAGGGATGTATTTTTAGATAAGATGATTTTCTAGTCAGGTGGCTCATAAAGAGAACAAAAATGTGAACAAAGAGAAAGAGATTGAATAAGGTCAAGGGTAGATAAGTAGTGTTGCAAGGTCTTCACCTAGACAGGTCTAGAGCAGAAGGCATCATGATATTGAAAATGAGAATGGTAAAGTATGTCAGGGGAAGACAAACCAATCGTATCATTAAATGTATAACTACAAGCATAAATAAAATAAAAGGAGGAGGATACAAGAATAATGAAACAAAGTTTCACCCTAGGTATTTACTCTTTTCAGATACTGTTTGTAACCCCCAAAGCTTCTGTGTATAGTAGAACAAGTCTTGTGGACTTTGGAAACTCAAAGTAACCGTGGAGAAAATATTCATTTGCCTAATGACCTATTTTGTGAACCAGAATTTATTTCCAGATATAGCATATCCACAAACTGTGATGATACACATATATTCACTTTATCCTGCGAACTAAAATAATACTAACCTATGTCATAATTTTAATCATGACCTCTCTTCTCACCCAAAGTCACCTCACCTTAAAAGCCCATGCAAATTGAAACAGAAAATCTAGGGGAGAGTAAGTGTTCCACAGACCTCCATAAATAATAATTTTCAGAGATCACTCTCTCTTACACTGAATCTCCACCAAAGTACAATAATGATGTGATAGAATGTTCAAGCACAGATTCTGGAGCCAGATGACTTGATTTATCTTCCAGCCCCTAACCGCACTGTGAGATTGGTTAAGTTGCATAAGATCCCCATTTCCTTATTTATAACACAGTGTGGAAGTGTTCACTCTTCTCTACATAGATTATAGTACTCCTCTACTCCAGTGTTATGATGAGTTTGGAAAAGTCACTCAGGTAAGACCCGTCAATGTCAGCCATTGTTACTGTTCTGGGACCATGACAAAGGGCTGCAACTCTGGACTCAAGTGATGCACAGGCCACACTCAGCTCTGAGCTCTACTCATAACCAGCCGAGTGCACCAAAAGGGAAACACGCCAGCAGTCACAGGCTCTGGATTTGTTATCTGCAGCTTCCTAAAAATCACTTTCTCCTCAAGATCTGTTTTGGCGTCACAGACACAAGCACACCCATTGCTCCTGGCGCTAGCGGGCCTGAGAAGTGACTAGTCGGGGCTGTCTCCTTTGTTGTGTAGCACCAGTGCTGGAAGGGTCAGCTTCGTTCTCCAGTACAGATGGCTCCAGAGAGCATAAACTTCAGATTTATTGACAATAAAGAATCCTGATAGACAAGATTATTTTGATACAAAATTAGTTCCGAGCGAAACTTGGAAACATTCCTCTCGTTGCATTCCCAGATATATGAAAAACAGAAATGTTTATATACCTTAACTTCTTTATCCAATTATTGTCCATGAGCTTCTAAGTTATTTCTATCTCTTGGCTATTGTAAAGAATGCAGTTATAAATATGGGGGTACACTTATCTCTTCTAATTAGTAATTTATAAATACCCGGGAGTGGAAGAACTTGGTCATACGGAGTTTCTATTTTAATTTTTCACATTTTATCCATTCTCCATGATGGCTGTGCCAATTTTCATCCCCACTAACAGTGGACAAGTGTTTGCTGTTCTCTACATCCTGTCCAGCACTTGATGATTCTGTCTTTTGCATAATGGTAATCCTCAGAGGTGTGAGATAGTAGCTCATTGCAGTATTGATTTGCATTCTCCTAATAATAAGAGATAATGAACATTTTTTCATGTACCTGTTTCACTTCTGTATGTTTTCTTTGGAAAGGTATCTAGTTATGTTATCTGCCCTTAAATTATGTTGTTTCTCTCTTTGGCATTGCGTTTAATGAGTTCTTCATATATTTTGAATAGGAAACCCTTGTCAGCCCTCCTATGTACAAATATCTTTCTCTAATCAGTAAGGTGTCTTTTCTTTTTGAAGCAAGTTTCCTTGATTTGAAGCTGCTTCATTTGTTTATTTTTGCTATTGATTCCCTGGCTGTTAGAGTCAAGTCTCTAAACATATTTCCAAGACTAAAGACTGAGGGTATATTGCCTTTGTCATCTTCTATATATGTTTAGGGTTTTTAGAGCCCACATTCAATTTTTTAATCAATTTTGAATTAATTTTTGAGTATAATATTAGATAGTGGTCTGTTTCTATCGTTTAGCAATTGACTGTAGTTTTCCAAGCACCATTTATTGATGAGACTGTCTTTGCTTCATTATATGCTATTGATTACTTAATTGTAAGTTAACTGTCCACATGAGTGAGATTTTATCTCTCGGCTCCTGACTATGTTTTACTGAACTGGCTCATGTTATTCTAACACCAAGCTGTTTTAATCACTGTTGCTTTATAGTATAGTTTGCAGTCAGGAAGCATAATACCTCCATTTTACTCTTTTGTCTCAGGATTGTGTTTGCTTTCTGTGTGTTTTGTAGTTTCATATAATTTCATGGCTTTCTGTTCTGTATCTGCAAAGAATGCCATTGGGATTTTGAAAGGGATTACATTAAATCTTTGTAATAGTTTAGGTAACATGGCCATTTTAATGATAGTAATTCTTGTAATTCATGAACACAGAATATCATTTCATCTCTGTATCTTCTGTTACTTTCAACAATGTCTTACAGTTTTCTGTGTACAGGTCTTTCACTTCTTTATTTACACTTACTACAAGGTATTTAATTCCCTTTTATGCAGCTGTACATATGTAGTATACAGAAATAGAGAAAGCAAACAGGTGAACTAAATGAAGCAAGAGTAAACTTAGACTCTAAAATGGATTGTTAAAAAAGGGAAGGAGGAAGGGAGTGTGGGGTGAGGAATTGGGTAAACAGGGTAAATTGTATGATGAAGTATAGAATCAGGCACTTAATAATGAACTTAATGTAACCTGTCCACATTTTGATATTTGAATTACCACATCTGAATCTTATATAATGTTATAATGTAGTATTTATTCAATAAAAATAGTCTTTGCAGTTTTACTGTAACATTCAAATAAATGAAAGTATTATTTATAATGGCCCCTAAAGTAACTGACAGTAAATCAAATGTCAACCAATAATTGAACAGATAAATGAGTTGTGGTATATACTCTTTTAATAGAATGCCAAACAATATGGAAAATGAATTAATTATAAAACATATTTATTAATGAATAGATCTCATAACTGTACTTATTAAGGAATAAAAAACAAAAACATACTATATGATTTGATTTATAAAAAAATTGGAAACAGACAAAATTGAAATGTACAGAGACATATGTGCAGGTATAATCCCATAAAGAATGGTGTGATTTCATTAAGGTAGATAGTGATTTTCTTTAGGGAAAGTTTTGGAATTATGTTGGTGGCAGAAAGTTAAATAAAGTTAATACAATCTTGTTTCTTATTTTAGTTGATAATTATATGGGACAGACCTTTTGGAGATGATGTGTTTTTAAATAATTTGTTACACTACATTTTATCCTGTTCAACTTTCTTTCTCCTTCTCAGTAAAACCCACAAGTATAATAGAATGAATTAGCAAAAAAAACAAGAAATGATATTTTTCTTTGTTTTCACAAAAAAAAATATACATATACACTCAGCTGGATATAATTTTTAGTCACATACCTTTCATGTGGAAGTTTGTTTTGAGATATTGTTTGACTTAAAAGGCTAAGGTTTGCATTGGAGGGAGAAAGCAGATTAATTTTCTGCATTTGCATATTTTCTTTTGTTGCAAGGTCCACTTACTACTTTTGTAGTTTGAAAATAGTTTCCAATAGATTGTGTAGAGAGAGGTTCTGGTTGGCTGTCACTTCGGGCCCTTACAGCAGCATGTCTTTAACCAGACCGCCCCTACCGCAGATGCAGTGATCACTGTAGTCTGGCTCTTTCATCTACTCACCCCTGCACTGCTCTGCAGCCCTGTAGCCTGAGTGGGGTTGAGTCCACCTCCCACTTCCAACAAGGCCACACTGTGCACAGCTCCTTGCAAAGTCGTTCCTTCAGAACTGGAACCAAAGTTGGTCTGAATGGCATCGTGCCCAGGGCTTTGCTGAATGGTTGATGTGTGGGATGAAAATATGAGCTGTCAATTTCAGGATCAGGTTCACCACTGCAAGAAAAGCCAGCCAGTGCACAGAGGGGACCCGGAAGAGGACAGAGGTAAGAGCCTTTCAGTGACACAGCGCAGTCGCTGTGCCCAGATCCACTGGGATGCTCCACCTGTGAGGCGGGGGACACCATCTCACGGACCTGCTCTTGGCGTGGACCTGAGGCAAGTACCGGCATCTCTTTCCTCATTTCTTAGTGTGGTTGGATTACCCATGTTTGCACGCGATCTCCTTCTACCTGATGCGACGCACACCCAGGCAGAGAGCAAAGCGTCGTGTGTTGGGCTTTCATATGTTTTAGATTTCTGGATTTCAGCTGTTTTAGTGGTAAATCTTTTACTCACATCTGGACACAATCGCAGTGGTGTCAGACACATACAACGTGGACAATGCTAATTTGAAAGCAGTACTAGTGGAAACCAACCCTGGAACTGCAGATTTTACTTTTCATCTATATTGAGATTTTGAAAAGAGAAAAAGCAGCCTAAAGGTAAATATAAAATTGCAAATAATTTCAAATGAATATAAAAGTTTTTGTATAAAACTAAATGATTTTGGTGATGGACAGTAATTTTCCACAATTTTCTATAAAATGGTGTTTTTACTAAGTAAAAATGCAACTATGTATTCCTAGCCCTGTACCTCAGACACCCATTTCAGAAATGCAGCCATATTTTCCTGCCCCAAATAACCTTTGCCATCTCCTCACATGGCTCCTTTACTATTTATATAACCTAAACAGAAGATTATCTCATTTGAACTCACAAAGGTATTGCTACAAAAATCTGACTGCCCAGAAAATAACAGGTAAACCCTTCAGAGCTTAAACTGTAGGTTTTACAACTGTAGTTATGAAAGCCATTTTTTAAAAGAAAAAATCTGCCATCGCATGAAGCTAGAAATCGAGAAACAGAGCAACTATAGGCATAAAAGTTGCAAAGTGTAGGTAAATACAGGTAAGTGAACTACTGAAAAGATACATCTATTTTAACAGAAATAAATGCCTAAATCTGAGTTGGAAAATTAATTCTAGGATTTGTTAGATATGTTAATTGGCTCAAATCACAATTAGCATATGGAAAGGAAGGCAGAGGCACTGAAAATAGGCTGTGAATTAAAGCAGCTAAAGAAGTCATAGAAATAGCGCTCGCACGTGATGGCGTGTGCCGGGTGACACAGGCTGGGCGCCGACGGCGGCGCCCATGCACCTGACGGCGGGACCCGGGGGTAGTCCCAGCGTCCGCCCCGCGACGTTTCCTGCAGATGTTCACGTCATTAATCTTCTTTCAGAAATCGTTGAGGTACAAGCATGCGCCAAACTTGCATTTGTGCGCAGAGAATGCACAAATTGAGGGTGTGTTAAACTCTCCGACGTCGCATTTCAGTTTCCCCGTTCCTTCCCAGGCTGGCCTGGGGTGAGGCATCCAGGCTGCCTCACCTGCGGGCACCCGTGGGCACCTGTGGGTGTGCGGGCTGCACGTCTCCTGGGGGCCAGGAGGGCTGCTCTGTGCGGGCTTTGCCTTCGGTTCGCCGGGAGTCTGCTCCAGAGCATGCCTAGTGAGACCCCCGGTTCTAGCGGTTCTGATTCCGCCCTTCATGGTAGAATAAACACTTCCCTGAAGTAGCAGGAGGGAGAAGCAGAGGCAGGCAGAAAGATTGCTCTTCAGAATGGACTTTACAAACCATGACACGATGCAGCCGCGGTAGGTCGTCACCGGGGAGCACGGTCAGCGCTGCCCAGGGCTCAGGCCAGAGCCTGCGGAGAGACTCACCTCCCAGGGGTCCGCAGGAGACACGCCACCAGGTGGACTGGGTCGTGCTCTTCCGGGGTGCAGACAAGCACCTTCGAGTGCCCGTGTAAACTGAAATGTGCCTGACATTTTGGAAAATTGCTAGAATAGGCCTTTGTCACAGAGACTGTATTGTGATGCTATCGTAGCTCGGTAAAGAATTTAATTTTATAAAGAAACAGGTTCATATAGCTGGGAAGTCCTTCCCAGACTCTCCAGCGCCTGCTTCGGGCTCCCACAGCCGGTGGTGTGGCACTGAGAACTGGGCTGGTGCCTCGGAGCACGTAACCGAGAACGTGGCCCTAGATGGCGCACCTCTCGCGTGGGGATGTTTCTCCTGCTCTGTCATAACAGATGTTTGTTAGACACAAAGGCCACAACGTCATTTGGTACACAGAATGTCAAGCTATTAATAGAACATATACAAAAGTTTTAAAACCACTTTTAAAACTTTCACCAAAATACATGAAACTTAAGTAAAGGAGCGGTCCCCTCACGCCCGTGCGCAAAGTGAGCTGCTGCCGGGCGCATCGTCCTGCTCAGTGCTGTGCTGCGCTCGTCTGACAGAATCCCAGCGAGACTCCAGCCGGGCGTGCGTGTCTGTGTTTGGGAATGCGTGAAATCTGGGGTTGTAATTTTAAAACTTACACAAAAGAGAAAAATGAAAGCATTTGCTAACACAAATTAAAAGACTTAGATTGAGAAAACTGCTCTAAGAAATATGTAAAATGCAATTTATACAGTATAATCTTAGCACTGGGTAAAAGAAACCAAAGGAACAGATTAGAAAAGTGAAGAAATGGTTCTACATCTTTATGGAAAAATATATGTCAATGACAGTGTATAAAATTAAGAAAACTCATTCCCTGTAAGGAAAATAAGACCCGTCTCCATACTGTGTCTAGATGTACATTTTGTGTGGATTATAGATAAAAATATGGAAGCTCTCAAATGTAACAATGACGACTTCTGCTCTTCAGTCTGTTCTTCCTTTTCATTGTGTACCGCTTACGAGAAAGAACAACAAAAAACAAATATGTCTCACGTAGAGTCACATAACGAGGAAACGGGTGTTCACAACTAAAGCACTTTCCCATTGAGATTGGATGTGATCATCTATTTACATTATCTATTTGAATGATCGTCACTGGAAATAAGCGAGGGCTGTAGCCACACACTCTGGGGTGACAATTAGGAGACCGGGGTTCGTGTCTGACTGTCTCTTCCACTGGCCGGAGGGGACAGAACAGCCCCAAGGGTGACCGGCGGCCTCGTCTGAGCTCTGGCAAACTCAGGCATGCTCCGGAGGGTGGCACTTACCCTTGATCCGCGTCTTGCTCAAAGTGAATGAACCTGCCACTTTGGAAGGTCTATGCAGGTGGTATCTGCGTGAGGTCGGCTCATCATGGACTAGGGGTGTGACTCCTGATGTGGGTGGGCACGTGGACATCTGGCCAGGCCTTGTCCCTCCCGTTCTCGTGCTGCAAGAGGGAGGACAGGCATATCCCAGTGTGCGGAGGCCACGGCTGTGCCCAGGCTGCGTGTGTGTTGGGAGGTGTGGCAGCCTCAGAATGTCACTCTGTGCTGAGTGACGGTGTGAGCCGGGTACCTCGTAAATTTTGCCTTTTCGTTCCGATGGTGGGACAAGCCCGTCGCTTCGCTGACCACCGCCGGTAGTTACATTCAAGCATTGGCGCTCTGCCTGCGTCGCTTACTGTTTTCTTTCAGGTAGTTTTGATTCAACCCGGGGACTGAATTGCGTTTTTCCTTACTGGTCTCATGTCCTCTCTGCCCCGGGACTGATGTGTGCGTTTAGCTGTCAGGAGCTGCAGTTATTTTGCTAACGTCTCTTCTGGGCACCCATCCTGAATACAGCCCCCCACTCAGACTCCCTTTATAACGTCAGTGCCTCTTAGTATATATGAGTAACTGTGACCTCTTATGAGAAACATTCTATTCACTGTATATCCCGATGTTTAGCACAAATGTTGAAACTGTACGAGTTTCTATGCTGTAGGAGCAAGAATTTGAGTTTTCCATACGTGCCTATAACCTTTCAAAAATATTTTTTCCAGTGTCTGTGTGTATCACTTACACATGCAAAACACAAATCAAAAGTTAAAGTTTGCATTTGGGCAAGAGACAGTAATGAGAAATTAGCAATCACAGCTGTTCATCTGATATAAACTTGTAAGCTGATACAATTTCTAGAGGAAGGTTTGCATTTAAATGTTATTATTACTTATTTCTATTATAAATATACTTACCTTTTGACTCAGGAATATATTTATAAACATATACACGTATTGATTCTCAAAGATAAACACCTGAAATATATGTTACTTGAATAGAAAAAAAATAAGAAGTATATATGTAAAATTATTTTCACCATTTGAGATATACTTGCAGGATTATCTGAATTTCAAAAAACGAGAGTCAATTTTTTCCATCTATAAAGACGGTGTATTCGATAATTATGATTAAGTCAAACAATGATATACTATATATCTGTTTGAAAGCATGTATCATTCATGTTCTAAAGCAGACATTTTGTCGAGATAAATTACAAAGGAAAAATTCAGTGTGGAACAATATGTTGAATGCGCTATAGTTTGAGTAAAAATGTAAAGAGATCGTGTTTGCTTGTATATACAATAAATCATTTTAATAGGATTCTCAAGGAACTAATTCTATTATCTTCCTTCTGGGGAGAAGAAATAGGAAACTGGAGGAAACACACATTTTAAATGGTGTCCTATATCAATATATTGCTTAATGAAACAGTGAACTAAATAAAATATATTTACAGGGGCAGGGAAGAGATGGGAGGCATTGAAGCCAGTTTTCAAAAAGAAAATGGAGACTCATATTCACTAGCGCCAAACCGTCCCTCTCAGGCTTAGTAGCTTTGCACCGGCCACCGGCCCAGGGCCTCAGGGGGCGCGCAGGGAGAGGCGTTAGCGGATTCTCGCCCGCGGCCGCCTCTGCACTCAGGGAGAGACCAGACCAGCTGTCCGTGCGGCAAACCCGGAGACCTGAAGATCGTCCGTGAGACTGTGAGGCGGCGGCAGCTCTGGCGCGCTGAGGCGCTGCAGACAAGGCTGTGCGCTTGCGAAAGACCCATGTCAACGTCACAGCAGAGGGGCTCGGCCAGAGGGGCCACCGGTGACACCTGGCTGCGCGCGAGCTGCTGCGACCCGCGCGGTGAGCGAGGCTGTGTCTTCTGAGGGCAGATGTCCGAGGGAGTGAAGGAGGACGGAGCGGGCTGCTTCGGGCCGGGGTTTCTGGGGAGCTGCGTCCAAGCACGGCTGGGGCCTAGAAGCACCTGCAGGCGCGAGTGGATCTGCGGACCAGGGCCTACTACTCTCGTGTGGGCGGTGAGCCGGGGCGGCTGGGAAGGCGCCCGGGACGCGGCTTCCGGCTGTCCAGCTGGGTGCCCGCTGCTGTCTCCCCGGAACACGGCTCCGATGCGGCAGGGCTTCCCTGGCCGTGCTCTCAGGCCTTGCAGACAAGCCTGGCGCTGTGGCGGGGCGCTGGCAGCCAAGCGTGGCCGGCGCGCGGGGCGTCTGTGCTAACAGCGGGCGAAAGAGATGATCGGAAACAAGGAGAAATGCACCACTGCGTCAACCAGAGCTCGCATGTCCTACTTCTGATGCTGACGGCAGCACGAGGTAGGGTCCGCTCAGTTTATGTGCGTGGGCGCAAAGATGACACCCGTGTGCGCACACGCACGCCTGCGCGCATGGAGCCAGCGTGCATCCTGTTTTGACAGGCACGGGTCAGACACGGTTTCTGTAATGGTGCATCGAAAATCTCCGCCTATGGTCTCCTGGTATCCTTGGACAGCGACACACTCACAGGCAGCAGTGTCAACTTCCGTTGCAAATCTCTGAGTGTGGCAGTGGCTGGTGAATGTCCCCCGGTGTGGACAGAGAAGGCACAGTCCCATCAGCAGGATATGCGCGCCCTTTTCATCAGCCCGTCTAGACCGTGGCACGTCCGAAGACAACGGCATGCGTGTGACATGCGGTAGTAATATTTTCTATATGAAGTGCTGGTTTTCTTTATTCTTTTTAGCATTTTGGTTGCAGTAACGTTGCGATGTGACGCGATCTAAGTTACACCAGGAGTCAGCGTGTATGTACTACATTAAGCCACTGCTGCCACCGGCCTAAGTCCCCCTCATTGGTGTCACCCGAGTCCTGATTTACTCAGCCCCCTTCCTTCTGGTGGCCACTAATCGGTCTCAAAGGCCATTCTTAATTTCTGAATTTCATCATGTTTTCACATTTATTTCATATTCATATGCCTACTCCTGTGATGGTGTTTTCAAGTGTTTTTTTTTTTCAGTATGCTTATTGGGATTATTCTTTTATTTGGGAAGAATTCATTTTGTAATGGGGTTATGAATCTGTTACACTGAATGGTTTGCAACATCTCTAAGTCCTTGATTTGACTTTCATTGTTTGTTTTTTATTTTTGAGTATCTTTTTACGGACAGAAACATTTGCCACATGGTGGTCGGTTTTTATATCTTTATGGTTTGTGCTTTTGTATTTTGTTGTGTATTGTGTATTTTGTTTAAGGAACTCTTCTTAACATGAAGTTGTAAGGATTCTTGTCTACATTTTTAATATAAGTTTTAAGAATTTGTCTTTCAGTTCAGGTCTTTAATACCTGAAATGTAAATTTACTTATTTTATCATTGTTTGGAGTTGTATTTAACTGACTGCAATGATAGAGAATCATCTCACATTGATTGCAGAAAGCACTTAATTTCCATGCTGACATTTTAACGAGTCCTTTTACATACTAAGCTTCAGTGTGTACATGTTTGCATTCATTTGGGTGTATTTATCTATGAAACTGCACCAGCAGAAAACTGTCCAGGCTAATAATTTCATGATAATTATTTATGCCTTTCTTCCCATCCTACTATATTATTCCTCTTATTTTTGACTGTTATTAGCCACTTGCTTTTGCATCTACTTATTAAGTTCCGCATAAAAGTTTCAGTTTTTATTTGAAATCTCTGTCAGTTTACAGGTTACATATTGAGAACAGAATCTGCAACTATGGAGGATGTTCATCTAGGGAAAGGGGTACATTACTCCATTGTTTATTAGTTTTTTATACCCATCAGTAACACTTTTCACAGTTTTCCTCATAAATATCTTAAGTATCTTTTATTAAATATATTACCAAGAAGCTTACAGTTCTTGCTGTTATTGCAGAAAGGATCTGTATTTTTTTAATATTATGTTTTAAAATTGGTTTTTGCCGGTGTATAGAAATGATATTGATTTGTGGCTCTTGATCTTTGCCTGCAACCTTGCTGAAATTTCTTATTAATTCCTATTGCTTCTAGATTTCATTTGATTGTATATGTTGGCAGTCACATCATCAAGTGACTAACCTCACGGTCGTGATATCCCATTTGTTCCTCTTGCTTTCCTATATTATCTTGGGCCAGTGAGGTACAAATGATGGCGTTAAACCAACATCCTCCTCTTGTTCCCTAACTGCAATGTGTCTCGTGAAATTTTTGCATTAGCATTTTTGTGCTCCATACTCCATGCTGATGAAAGAGTTGTCTTCTAACGTACTGATTTTTTCTTCTTACTTTGGAAAGGTTTTATATCATGAGAATGTTGATCTATGCAGATTATTTTCCCAATTCACTGATTGATTCTATAGCATTTCACATCTGATGTGCTGTGTTATATGGACTTGTGTTGTGGTAGCAAACGCTCTTCATGTCTAGTAGAGAAACTCTGTGTTTTGGTTTGCAGTTTGCTTGGGAGATACTGAGGTTGACTTTGGTCGATAAAATCTTTAAATGTTCATTTACTTTTATTATTATTAGATATATTTGTAACAATGGATAATTTCAAATGCAAATTAATCACTGTCTTATATGACCCAGTATGTGATTTTTCCACTTTTGTTAAGTGACCAAGGGTAGATAAAAGGATGAAGGAGATGTGCTGGTGTGAACATAGAATACAACTCAGCCGTAATGAATGAACAAAGATGGCCATGAATGCTCTCCACTGGGACAACATGGATGGTACTGCGGGAGGTCGGGGTACCCCAAGCCAAATAAGTCAGAAGGACAGACAGGTTCTGGATGATTTCACTCATATGCAGAATACAGAGAAAGGATACAAAGAAACTGATAAAACCAAAGCAATAGCACAGTCTAGAAGTCTGTCTGCAGAACTGAGGTTACCAGAGCAAGGTGTGTAGGGGCGCGTGGGCTGTGGTAGACTGTGGGCACCTGGATGGCAGATGTGCATGGTAAACCAGGGTGGTCTCAAAAATAAACTTTAAAAATCGACAGTCACTTTCTCAATAATTCCAAGACTCCTGGAATTTTAAAATTTGCTTTTAAAGGGTGTTTTGGACATTTACCCTGGTGGGGTGGCAGGCGTGTCCGGTGACCGGCCCTCATCAACTGCGCTGGCTGAGACTCTCCTTATGGTGCCCCCAGGGGCCAAGCCCAGCCCAGCTGGCTGGGCCTGGCTGCAAGACCAGCCCTTTGCCAGCTGGGCCAGATCCATCACCATCATGGCTTCTACGCACTCCCCTTCATTTGTAAACTGCTTTAGTTCTCTTCCTCTTTTATTTTTATTTCATTGGATCCCAGCTCTTCTTTAAAACTTACGCATGATAATTTTCATTCCACACTTTTGAGAATGTCTAGAAGAAAGATTTTCAGACAACCTCGTGCTACATGCAGAGAAACAAGCAAGCACACAAAATTTACGCAAACCCTTGTACAGCAGTTAAGCTGGGAAGTTGGATCCTGACGTGCATTCCTTAAGCGAATAGAACAGATATTCCATTCTGCACTCTACCCGTTCTCAGTGTTAAAGAAAGGAAAAAGCAGCCATCTGTCATCTAATCATCATGGTTTTGTAGAAAATTTGTCTGGTAGCTCTTATGAGTTTTCTTTTTCTTTTCGGTGTTGTACAGTTTCAGTGTAAGTACCCGGTCGTGGATATGCCTTCTCATGTATCCTCTTCAGAACTCAAGGCAACATTTTACTGAAGATTTACTGGTAGCTTCATCTCTGAAAAGCTTTCGTCCTCATGCTGCTGCAGACAGCAGTTCCAGCCTAGTCACTGGGCTGGGTAACTCGCTCCCAGTTTGCATGAAATACAGCCACGCCCGTGTTGTCATCCAAACTGTGCTCCTGTGAGTCGGTTGTGGAGTCATTGACTTGGCCTTTGTAGACATTAACTATTTTCTGTCAAAAGTAGTTTCTTTCATCTTTTCTAGATTGTCAGTGTTTTCTTACTCCTCATCTTCTTATCTGTGGTTATTTACTTGAGGCAGAGAAGGAGCTCACTGAATGAATCTGTCAAAGAATGTCAACTGGAGTCCCACAATTTGCATATTCAAGTGGGTGGTGAAAACTGCATAAAGGCTACATTTATTAAGTTGGAATTGGCATACATCTATAACAGAAATTAGATTCGTGGATGATACCACTCAAATTTGCAAAGTATTTGCATGTTTGATTATTGGGTTGAAAAGCAATGTTTCACTGGAATAGCTGCAGTTTTTAATATTATTAGTATAACTGCAAATTTGGCAATCTACTCAGTAGTTAATATATAAACCATCTTGCTATATTAGATGCTTACAAATAGAGTATAACTCGATTAAGTGTGACTGCTGACGTCCTGTAAATTTACCAGAAATTGTGCCAGTCTCTATAAATGCAGCAATGAATAAAACCAGGTGGCAGAAGGATACCAAACACAAGCACAGATAAATGTCCACTAAACCTTGGAGAAGAAACGATGGCTAGAAGAGGGAGCGCTGAGGGAGAGCCTAAGGGAGTTCCGCGCCTGGAGCCGGTCTGCTGCAGACACACACCACGTGACCCCAACGAGGCTGTGAGGCCGCTGCTCGCCGCGGCCACTGCTGTGCTTCCCAGGCACAAGGAGCAGCTTCTGCAGAAGCCCGAGCTAGGAAGCCGCCGTTACCTCCTCCAGAGCAGCGGGCACCGGGAGAGGTGAGGGGAGGACTTCCAAGGCAACGGGCCCTCTTCCGGACTCAGCCCTTCAGGAGGAAGCCCCGGCTCAGACCCGGCGAGGCGTGACCATCCGCACCCACAGGCCTCGCGCGGCCGCCCTCAGCGCCGACGACGGGCGCGCCAGCTGGGCAGCAACGCGCCCAGGACGGCAGCGCCGCACTCGTGGCCAGTGGCTGCCGCAGCGCAGAACCTTCCTTTGGGCGCACCGCTTCCCCGGCCTCTGGGCCTCTGGAGACCTCGCCAGTGAGACCGCGCGTCTCTCCAAGTAGGCGACGTGGCCGTCGGGCGCGGCCGGGTGAGGCTGTTTGTGTCCAGTCTGGCAGCCGCGGAGGCGGGCCCGGGTCGACGTTGCCGGGGGTGTTTCTGGAGACTGTTCTGGACGCCGGCTACTTCTGTCGCAAGTCGGAAGTCCCCGCAGATCGCGCTGTGTGCCCCACGAGGGGCCTGCGCTGGCTGGAGGCCTCGGGGCGCGGTCCTGCCAGCCGTCTTGGGGCGCCGCTGCGCCTCGGCCCGCGGTGCCCGCTGGCTGCCGCCGTGACGTGTGGGCGCGCCCCGGAGACCTCCCCTGCAGTCGGCTCTGCCTGGGCTCCGCGGCAGAGGACAGGCCAGTGCGCCGGGGCTCGCTCACTGACCGTCCTGGGGCTGCCGCGAGCCCCGACGCCTGCCGAGCCCGGCCCTCATCGCCTGCAGTCCCAGCAGGTTTCTGCCTTCACCTCGGCCAATTGCAGTCATTCCCCGAGGAGCAACGATGCCGCAGCTTCCTCAAACGCGGTGAAGCCCTTGGCCCCAGCCCACCGCACTCGCCTGACCGCGGCCGGACCTGACGCCGCCACCCGCCATCCCGTCCGGGCCGTCCTGACGTCCCCGCGCGTCCGACGGAAGTGACACCGAGTGTGTCCCGGGGGCCGTTGGCGCAGGTTGTTTTTTTTTATTATTATTAATTTATAATAAAATAGATTTAATAACATGTATTTAAAATTAGAGGTCGCGCATCAAGTAGGGGCTGTTGCCAGAGAACATTTAGTTAGCAGGATATTGCTGGTGTCGTACTTGATGTTACTCCAGCGATACTAGTTGCTTTTAGGATATTGATTAATGTTCGGTTGTGAGATTTGTTATATGAGAGATTTACACTTAGAAATATTATTTTTTATGTTTTCCCCTAGTAAAAGCCTAAAACTGATTATTGCTATTTTTTATTCCTAGGAGGGTTTAACTTAGTGTTATAACTGCTTTTGTATTTAGCTCTGAATTATTTTGAAATACATAATTCTTACATTTATAATACTGCTTGACAAAGAATGGGTTTTTGTAAACTCTAAGTTCATCAGAAATGGTTACCTGAATTTCACTCTATATCTTTATTTAAGACTAACTCTAAGCCTTCTTACAAAATGTGTAGAAGACAGCTTGAAAAAGCTTAAAATACAATAGTGAAAACTGTTAGTCAAGATAAAAGGAAAAGGAAGTGGAAATATAAGATGAAGCAAACCTGAGAGTGAGAACTGAGTTTAAGGAGTTCTGGAATTGACCCCACCATCCTGTGGCTCACTTTATGATAAAAGTGAGGCAGAAACGAATTTCTCCATTCAAGATAGAAAAAAAAATCAACTGTTGAGAAGACTCAATTCTCACAAATTAAAATTGAGGTATTGTGGAAATGTATACTCAATAAAAAACAGTGGCTTCTTTGTGATTTAATTTAAGAAATACAAAATCAAGTTCAAGAGTCAGGTAATGTTGATTCTTCCTGTTAGCATGTCTCTCAATTTTTATGTTAATAGATCACAAAGTTCCACAAATTTGTAACTTTCATAAACTTAATCACTTTTTGGAGACTGCTGTTAGCATCTGTTAATCCTAAAGTGTGTGTGTGCGTGTGTGTGTAATACGAATGTGTTTATGAATTATTTGAACATTTCTCAGATTCATTATAACTAATGAGCTTACTTACGAATATTAACTGACAAAATTTTGCAGCGATTCAACTATATTTATGAAAGCTCTAATCCCCAGTAATAATCAACATCTTGAGACATAGATATTTCTCATGCACTGCATTATTTATTTCAAGTCGACATCATAGAATAAGGAACTTTCCTTAAAGGATAAATACTGAACACTCAAGAATGCCTTTTTTTGTGAAAATTTACATAATAATTCTATTCAATATACTTATATTGAATAACTAGTCTGGAGTTGTAGATGGATATAAATGTCTTTTATATCTTCAAAGAACTCACAATTAAGAGCTTGTAGACCAATCGAGAAATGTCATTCTGGACACAGAACATGAAGGATGGATGCATGAAAATGTAGCAAAGACAGACAAAAGGGAGTAAAACAGCTCCATGCAGATAGTATTTCCCTGTATGTTTCCTCCGACATTATGTGAAAAGCTGTTGTTTTTCCTTCATATCCATTAACATCTATTAACTGAATTAAGACATTTCTAGAAGTGATTTTTGTAAGCAGAGGAAATAATCTAAGTGGTTTGTGTATGATTTTTTCCATTTTAATGTGAAAAAAAATCTAGTTGCTTCCACACTGTAATTTTCTGGAAAAAAAATGACCCCATTGAAGATGCCAAGTCATTTTTCCTTTTCTTCAATAACTTTTATAAATTCTTAACATGGTAATTGACTTGAAGAATGTATGAGAAACAGTTCATAAATGACACGCAGGGGAAAAGAAAGAAAAAAGTCACGGAGATCACCATGGAAATCGGCAGCGACACGGCCTGCTGATTAACTCTAACTCGCCGCTGCCCCGGGGACATTGGCCTGGACGCATCTGCGTTGTTGTGGAGCAAATTATTTCTTATATAGAATCACAGATATATTGGAAACTCCAAACCTTATACTTTCATTTCCAGTTTAAAATGTCATCTGGCTAGCAGGCCTTGAAACAGCCTCCTCCACCTTTTCACTAAAGTAGTTAGGAAGAGACTTAAAAAGATGAAATAGCACAATACCCTGAACTGGGATTCACTGTCAACTCATTGTCAGACTAGGAGAGGAATTTCCATTAACTACAAGGCCAAGGGGAGTGGATTAAATATACAATCAGAACGCTGCTGCTGTGTGCCTGCCTGCCAGAAAGAAGATAGAAAGACCTTTATTTCTTCCCTCTTTCTCTAATCCCTGGATCAGAAACAAAATCTCAACCAAGCAGAAAACTGAACAGCCGTCGGTCCACGGGCTGCATGCTAAACTGAAGGCAGGCCAGCGTTTCCCATGCCCTGCGCTCACCCCTGATGTCTGGCTCATTCTTTAGCCGTTCAGAAAGTATACGTTTTCAAACCCCACACCAATGAAAAGTTGGAGTAGGAGAAGGAAGAGGATTCTTGGGATGACTTGGAAGCTGACAGTGGGATTCCTCATTTCCTGTGAATCTACAGTTCTGGTTGAGGGGGGAAGCAAGACGCATTCCGCAGGGCTCTTTGCTGCGAAGCCACTCTGTCAGTGTCAGCGCACTTCACGGAGGCGGGAAACCTCCCACCACAGATGCAAACTCTCAGTGGTAGACGCAGATAAACACTGGGAATCACGCTGGGCGTCCTGCCGAGCTCTGCCTCCGGACACCAGTCTCCTCACAGCGGCGGGTCTGGGCGCCCACCCTACTAAATACGGAGGTATTTCATAGTAGCATTTACTTAAGATGGACTTTCCAGCCAGAGGCACTCATGGGACCATTCGTTCTCCTCCTTGCTGACAGTATTTCCCTCAGAACACGCATTGCTTCTGAGCTGATTTATCTTCTCTCTGTTCGCGGTGATGTCGCTGGGTAGATAAACGCTCAGTGGCCGCTGGGTCCTCCTTCGTGTTCTTCACATTTCTGTTCTCAAACTTACCTGAGTGCCTGAGATCTAACAGGTGCTGGAAGAGAGTTACTGAATTAAGTGATGAAAGAAAATGTGTGGACCCTGAGGATCCCCTTTGAGGACAGAGCCTTGCGGAGTCTGTTCCCTCTAAGACTCGGCGATTGTCTGTCAGACGCGTTAGCATCCTTGCCAGGACACAGAAAGGCATGATGGGAAATCCAGCACACCTGGTTAAAACGCCAAAATTAAAATGGAGAGTGAAGGAGAAAGATTGAAAGGAAGACCAATACTAAAGTGCTCAGATGAACGTAGTTACCTCCTGCAAAGCCTCTGGTTGTCATGTGATCTACTGGGATTTTTCCATATGGTTTATACTGTGCTCACCTGGTTTGGCCAGAGACTGAGGCCAACGGGCTTCAAGGCAGAAGGCTGCCCCTACAGCCAGGCTGTGAGAAAATGACAGAAGGAACCTCTCTCCCAGCTAACCTTGACCCTAGCAACAAGCTGCTTCATGCAGACATTCACATGAGGTAGGTGATCCATGCCATGTCTCTAAGAAGCGACTACTCTGGTGCATCTTGAAAATGGATATAGTTGGGCCTCCTGCTGGCCCCGGTGGTGTCGTTCCCGGCAAAGGGAGAGCTCTGCCACCACCATCGTCATCGAGCAAAGCTGTGTCGTGTGCTTGTCTTCACAGTGAGACCTCTGTGCTGGGTGATTTTCTCTTTATTGTGTTTGCCTTAAACGACTCATAAGTAATTACCTCAAGTCACATGTACTGCGCATTGAGAGGCTGGATTCGTATGAAACACCGCTTGCGGCTAAGAGACCCCATTGCGGCAGTGAACGTGAAGACTTCCACGGGTGACAGAACTTGCATCTGCACTGAGGCACATTGAGAAATGGAGAAAACCTAAACATACTATCTTCTCCATCGAGTACAAGGATCAGGTTCACGTGGACATAGTTATAATAAGATATTATCATGTAGACAGACATCAACGCGGGTGATAACCACCTGGGATTCTTGGCTGGAAGGAAGCCGTGAGGAGGGGGGATGGAGAGCATGGTATGCAACTGAGAACAGAGCTCTGAGAATTAGGAGTGTTCCTGGCAAAGGAGCTTAAACGTTTTTGGCAAAATTATTATCTAAAACATAGTTGTGAATTTACCAGTTTGGAAATAACGTAGAAATGCTTCAACTGAACGTCTCACGTTGTTCGACAGCAGAATGGACGTGTGCTCTAAAGGAGAAGCGGCTCCAGGACACGGCGGTGTTGGTCTGTGTCCTCCTGAACTGGGGCAGTAAAAACGCTACCTGGAAAGTGACCGTTGCTCACAAAGCTCTAAGGGTAGACATCACCTCCCTTACATGACATGCTGTGGAAATTGCATTTTCGTATATTTTGACAGTCCCATCCATACAACTTATAAAATAGTCTACTCAACTTCTCCGTTCCCTAAAGGGAAGCATGCATACAAACAAAATCACCCGAAATTCCTAGAACAAAAGCGAAACCCACAAATCAAATTGGGAGCATTTAATCCATAAATGGATTTATTAAAGTTTATTAGGTTGGTCGGGCTGCTTGAAAGTCTAGAAAAATCAATGTTTGCTGCACCTGCTCTGCTGCTGTCCCTGACGTCGCCTCTGCAGGGACCGGGCTCTCAACCCTAGGACCTTGTGGGCACCGCAGCTGCCTCTGCCTCCACCCAGGGCTGATACTCTGCTCCTCACCGTCTTGGCAAAAATTAATGTTTGGGAAAAATCCATTCCATCAAAATGCAAACTTCTGATTAGACGTCAATCATGTGCATGGGGCTTCCCCATGGAGGAGGTGGGCACGTAGCTCTCTGCTCTCTGAGAGGAGTCCACAGGACCACTGCATAGGACATCTCCGAGTTGCCCAGAGGATACCCAGAAGACGAGAGTCAGTCCGGAACAAGGGAGTGCCCATGGCAACACTATAAGACAGAAGAACAGGGGAAAGGAAAGTGTTCCCCCCGCTCACCAACCCTTAGGCTGACAAACCGGTGGGTAGAGGCAGGAAACGTCAACGCCTGGCGGACCTGTCCACCGCACGGCAAGCTTGGGAAGTGTGCAGCCCTCCACATTCTCAGCATGGACTGGGCACCCCAGCAGTGCAGGCCGGGCCAGTTTCCCAGAGGCACTTTCTTTCTGGTCACTTCCCTTGGAATTAGAATTGTATGTCTTGCATCCGTCTTGCAATCACTAATTCAGAATGCCCTCGTTCCCATACATGGTAAATCCTAAAATGAAAATGAATCTTCCAAAACTTAAGATTTGGAAGTGGTTAAACCATCAGCTAGTTTAGGGAAACAGCACTAGAATTACTGAACAAAAGAGTCAGGTACTAAGAGAATTAATGAACAAAACCTTTTTTTTTTTTTCATTTCCAGAAATGCAACAGTGCATAGAACAACATAATTAACTTCTGTATGTCCAAGGAACTTGACAATTATTTCTTCACATTTAAAACCCTTATTGAAGATGCAATTATTAGATAAAAAAATACGTGAATGGCAGCTGCACAAAGGCAGGTATTATCTGCTAGCTACTGCTTTGTTAAAGCACTTTTCACCCACCAATTTGGAAGAAAAATGGTAGTGGTCATTTTATAAATAAACAAGAGTAGAAGTTTCTGAAATTTCATTCTCACCTTCACTTTTCAAGAAGAATATAAAGTAATTATAAGAATATTGTTCAAATTCCCAGTGTAGTCCACATTATATGTAACAGTCCAGATATACCTAGCAGTTGGAAGAGAATGTTTTAGTTATTATATCGAAGTAGAATCTTAAGTGAAAGGGACTGAGGTGGTAACATCCCCTCCTCTCACAGGCGGAGAGGTTGTGCTGGCACGGGTGGAGCAACCCCTCCAGAAGGTACAGAGTTGATGAGCAGCTCCTGTGGTCATAGTGTTAGAAATGCCCACGCTGCAATGGTAGTAGGGCTGGAACACCCCCTCACCTTGAGCCCCAACCCCAAATTCAGGGGCAAGTGGGAGGGAGCCCCCACTCTTAACTTCTCCCCGAGGAGCAAAGGTGTGGACTCATGTTTTAGGACTCCTGATGGGGGGCTGGCCCCCCAGACATTTACTTCTGAGAGTTGATGGGGCTCATGTCTACAGAACCCATGGACCCTAATGCACTAGCAGCACTTTGTGAAGGTTGCATCTTAATTTTGTCCATTTTTTCTCCCTTTTTCAAAATGATAGTTGGTTTTGAACGGTCACCAATGTTGAGTCACTGTGTCTAAAACATGACTATACGGCAGTTACTTGTGACATGAGTAGACGAAGACTGATATTTATTCCATTAAAGCATCCTCCCCTACACATATTTAAAACCATGCTTTATAAATGAACCCTGGGCAGGGAGACATCTCCTTGAAGGGGCCCAGGGCATCTCCACCGGGGCTTTCACTTCCCCACCTTTGAAATATGACTGGGCTTCACGTCTCTTTCTCAAGCTATCTTTAAAATGTGTTGTTCTTTTCCCCAGTGAGGATAACGTGCCATGCAGTTTAAATAATGCATGTGAAAGTATCATTACTCAGGCTCTGTGGGCAAAAGCAGAGGGTTCTCTTGGTGCCAGCGCAGTAGGGAGATGCTGAATGAGCATCACATGGTTCGTCAGTAACCCAAGCACCACAGTTCTTCCTGAGGGGAGCGCTGATACTGTGTGGAGAGAGACTGCATGTCTGATGGCTCATGCCTACAGAATTACAGCTGCCGATGGTAGTGGGCTGATGGAGGTTAAGTTTGGATGGGACATTTATCCCCTTTAACATTCAGTTTTCCCATCAGTGAAAGTGCTCAAATGATATTTATTTTGCAGGATTATTGTAAGAATGAACAGAAAGCCTTAAGAAAAATAGGAACTAGGACATTATTGCCCTTTTCTGTCATTATCGTTGTTAATAAGCCTGACGTCACTGTGTGCACTGGAACATAGCAAAGGCTGTGTACTTCATGGGCAAGAACTGACACTGATGTTGTCCTCCACTCATCAGTGGTGACTGAGTACATCAAACACAATTTTCAGACCACTTGACATGGGCATATGAAATGAGTAACGGCGTTAACACATTTCTCCTTCAAAGCAGGGCTCTTGAATGACAACATTTTATGTGTGAGACTGTTGTAACAGAAAAGCAGACTGTGTGCACATGTGTGTACGTGTGCGCGTGCTGTTATTCCTCCTGGGTGACTGTCCAGCAGTGCTGTCACAGGAAAGAGTGGCTGCCCTTGATTTGCAGAGCTATTCCCAACGGGGCTAAGAAAGCACTGCCTTGCCTACGTAAGGCACATAATGTGAGGAGACGTTACACGCCTACAGGAGAACGTGGCTTTTTAAGTGACGGGACAGTGCGGGGCGCGCTGGGTGAAGGGAGCATGAGCTCTGGCACCAGGAGGGAGGCCTCCGTCTTGATCGTGTGTTTTAGCAAACATGTTCGCTGGCTGCAGGGACTACTGAGGCATTTCAGCCTCAACTTCAGCCTCCCACGTTTGGTGCGATCGCTGCCGTGCTTGGCAGAGGTTGGCGCTGGCCCCGCCCACAGCCCGGTCCCCTCAGGGAGGCAGAGGAGGGGTCTCTGTGCAAAGGGGGGCTCAGCCAGGATAACGGACAGGAAGGGGCTGGCCGACACACCTGAGGACTGGCCGCGATGGCGTGGCTCACCTGCTATTCTGGACGTGTCCACGGAGTCGTCGATGCTCCACGCATCAGTCATTTCAAAATGTCAATTCTTCAAGGAAAATACCAAGCCTTAGTTGATGAAGCGGCACGGTGCTGAGTTGCTGAGTTTCTGAACTCCGAGGCCTCTCCACACGCTCGCAGATGAAGGCAGGCATTGGCGTCCGGGTTCAAGGCTGGTACGCCACAAACGCTGGCGCCGCTCTCGCTCCTGTCAGCCGGCTGAGCGCGCCTCCACCGCTGCTCGTCTGAGGTGGAAACTAGAGCCGTGCGCAGCAGAGGTGTGGAGATGGAGAAACACTGCACACGCCTGTGGAGCTAGACACCGCCTGGCATTTGAGATGGCTCGGTGCCATTTTATTTTTATTTTTTATTATTTTATATGATTACATATTTTATTATATGAATAAATGTTTATTATTTTCTTTTATTATTATTTTAAAGATTTATTTATTTATGCATACAAACATGGGGGTGCAGGCCAGAGGTGCCGGGGTGGGGGTGGGGGGGGTGAGAGGATCCACCAGAGGCAGAGTGGGGAGGAGAACTGGCAGATGGACTGAAACATGCTGCTGAGGGGAGCAGCAGGGAGGCAGGAGAGGTCTGCTGCGCCATGTGTGTCACCCCCCTGGCCGGCAGCAGAGATCGAACTCCTGCTGCGGTGGCTGCGGTTTGCTTCATAGTGCGCTGCTTAACCCGCTGCGCCACCAGGGAGGCCCTTATTATTATGATGATTATCATTATTATTATTATCATCCTCCCAATAAATGTGTATGGACGGCATCTTATTTTTCTGTAGTCAGGACTTTCATGTGGAATCACCGGGTCGCATCCATCATCCGTAGTAACTGCACCGGGATCCCGGATCCGTTCCAGGGGAGCTTGACCCGTGCATTGTCATTCTGCTTTTAGCACCAGCCGTGATCCTTAGTGCGTTTCTCCAATCTCACTGCCATCCTCTGCGTTTACACGTAAATCCTGAGAATTCTTGTATCCCTGGTATCTGTGAAGCTAACGGCTCGGGCATGCGTCTGTTGGTCCTGCGGCTCGGGGCGTGAGTGTCTGTTATCGCACCATACCCCTTGCGTTCTTCTGCGCTGGCTGCGCGGGCTCCGAAAAGCAGACGCGGACGCAGGAAGGGCCAGGCCAGGTGCAGCCAGAGGAGGCTGCTGGATGGGCCGGGTGCAGCCGGGGGAGAACGCTAGAAGGGCCGGGCCTGGCTCAGCAGGGGGAGGACGCTGGAAGGGCCGGGCCAGGGGCTGCTGGCCGAGTGGTGCGCAGGGCACAGCGGTCCTCGTGTTCCCAGGACGTGCTCCCAAGACGCGTGGCATAGGCAGTGCAGTGTCACCTCAAATTAAAAATGAGCTTTAAAACAGGTATATGCCTGCTGGCAAGTGTCCAGCTTTCCTGTCACCGAGCACAGTGGGGTCGGCGGCCGCAGCCCTTAGCTGAGAGCAGCATCTGTGCCTTGCATATCCCGTCCTCACAGGGGCACCAACAACAGGTCATCTTGTGAGTACATTTATCTAGGTCACAGCGAGGGTCAGAACAGAGAGAGTGGTCCTGGCGCCGGGGCAGGTGGGGAGAGGCCTTGGCTGTGCGACCTCTTATCAAAGCACCCACATGCCCTCCCCACCCCCCCTTAAGGTTACCAGGTTTTTCAACACGAGGACTCCAGTCGGCCAGTGAGCGCTGGCTCCTGGCGTCGCGTGGGGTGCGGGTTTGGTGTTGGCAGCGCTCAGAGCCCGGGAAGCGCCCCTGTCCTCTCTCAGCAGTGGGAGGGCATCGTGCACGCTGTCTGGGTGGAGGCTGCATCGCCGTCGGGCCAGTCACCTGTCCCACCCACCGCTGCTCACACTCAGGCTCCCAAACACTGCTGTTAGCAAAACGTTCTAACTTCTGTGTTGTTTGAGGTTTTCTTGCCATCGCTGCTGTCCTAATTCAGTTGTTCTAAAACCCAGTCAACCTCTTTTTTCTTGGGGGGGACTTATTTTGAATCAAGTACTTTTACATACTGTATTCTTTGCTTATGTTCATAGAGTTTTCATTTCTCTAAAGATTCTTTCAAATAAACAAATCAGTCTTAAACCACACTGATTTTCCTCTGTGGCAGCCAGTAAGAAAATAAATATTTTGTAAGATTAACAGAACAGAGGGGAACTGGCTTATTAAAGAAAAAAAAAATGCAATTTAAATGAGGAAGAAAATTCTCAAATGGAGTTTTTATCTTGAATCATAACTTTAGAAGTAGATGCTATTGCTGGTGGAATATTTTTTCTACACTAGGAAGAGAATTTTGATCAAAAAATAGTTTTCTAATTCTCCATAGAGTTTAATTGTAAGTTAAAGGCTACATTCTGTCATTGTTTCAGAGGCAATACTTCATAAAAAATAAAATAGGCCATCAGTCAATATCTTGGAACATCTATTAATAACTCAGACACATAAAAAATGGACTTGGTCCCCCTTTATCAATAGAGGGACCTACATTAATTTCAGTTACATTATATGACCAGTGCTTATAGGTCACTTCAGAATCAGAAAATAGTTTTATCAGGAAAATTTTAAAACTACACTTTCTAGGTATTTATTCAAAAATAATATGGAAAATGTGTATGATGCTTTAAACTACATTAGGGCAAAGGATGTCTTCTTTTATCTTGTGGAGTATATGTGGATGTGTGTGTGTGTGTGTGAGATAAAAGACATGGGGAACGCCTCAGCAAAAAGATACCAAATCTTACAATTTATGGTATTTTTGTGACCTTTCCTTTAGCTGCATGGTAACTGGCAGCGATAATACAAGGCTGTACTTTCAATGATAACATGAAAGACTTTGCATATTGAATCTCTGGGTCTCCTTGAAAGTGTTCAGCTGTCACAGTCATTTATTCCCATTGTCACAGCAAGGTCCGTTATGAAAGCCCATCCGTCTTCACTTGAACATGAAGTGGAGAGACTCCACTTCTGCCTTGAATCAAGTACTAACTACTTCAGGGCCCTCAGCTCTGTCAATATCTGACTAGCTGTTGGTGTAGGATCTCACACTGCCTGTCATCCCACCTCACCCCCAGGCACTGGGTGCTTAAAAAGGCAGCTTTACCTCCATGGTACACAGCACAGTGGCTCATGAAATGATGATTTGTCACATACCTGTGAGTCTCTTTAGAACTGGAATTTTTTCTGATTTTTCCTGTCTGTCGACTAAAAATTCATGTTCTAGATTATGAGAAGAAATTAAAATTTGACTTGCTTTACCTGTGTAGAGTAATAATACCTACAGAATCATAGTTATATTTTACTGAAATGTTCAATTACAAGATTTTATTTTCAAGTAGAACACATTTATTTATTTGTCATAAAATAATCTTATTTAATGATTGGCCAGAGGGTATCTAAGTAACGTAATGACAATTCAGCCCAACCAATGAGATAATGTAGGGAACAGATACAGTCTAAAGACAGTAAAGACCAAGAAACACCTTCTAATAGTGGGTGCTTTCGCCCCAAACTCCAGACAAATACGGCGCCTGGCAGGTGGGACTCTGCCCTCCTCAGGTGGCCACCTCTGAGTGACTTCAGACCAAGACGTCTGCTGTGGCTGCTTCACTCCCTCCTCCCACAAAAAAACTGGTCTCAGAGTTGAGTCTCAGAATGCCTTGATGTAGGGAAAATGAAGAAAAGATGGAAAGGTTTTTAACCAGTTAACGAGCTCACTCACAACAGAATAACATGGAGGTGAAGAAGAGATATTTGTAGGAGAGAGCTTGGGGGGGGGGACAGTTTTCTAGAACCAAACCCTCATGGCTTAAAAAACCAGAATTCATTCTTTTACCATTCTAGAGGCCAGGTCTCCAAAATGAAGGTGTCAGAAATCTGTGCTCCTCCGGAGCCAGAGGGAGAAACCACGATGCCTTCCTGTCCCTGGCACTGCTGCCATCTCTGACTTCCAAGCACCTGGTTAGCGCCTGTGACCTGGCGTCACCCTCAGAGAGACACCTGATGTCTCTCTGACATCATCCTCTGCTCTCTGCATCTCCCCGATTTCATACTCTGCTCTGTGCTTGTCGCTCTGTTGTTGTCTCCTAAGAACACAACGGTGACGCGGGTAGCGCTAACCCTGGGGATCTAGTTCTTTCTCCTCATCTCAGAACCCCTAACTGAATCACATCTACAAATAACTTCTTTCCAAAGAGACCACATTTATAGGTTTCAAGGGTCAGGACACAGGTCGATCTTGGGGGCATGCACGGCGTTTTTCATACCTCAGGTGATTTACCATTTTTGGCATGAAGGCAAAAGGAGAAAACTGCCTTATATAATGACCTTTTTATAGGACTGTAATTATGATGAAATATATAACCTTAAATGTGACAAATTTTTGAAGGAGAAAAAAGGGGTTTTGGAGAATACTACAAAGAAATATTTTATACTGTAACAGAATTAATACCCAGCAGACCCAAAGTACCCAATAATTTAGAGTAATATGGAGTTTCATGGACTATTTCCAAAACCTCCCTTTGAAATATATCCACTTTTAATTGGTTCCAATTGAGACAAATTAAGGACTAAGAAAGTCCCCATTTTTTGACCTAATGTTTGGTATAGAAATACACCAAAGCAAACTGAAGTGAGACTGTATATATTAACAATTGACTGACAAGTGTATGTCAATAGCAAAAGTGGATAAGAGGTGGATTCTTTTGAGTAACTTTAATGAAGATTAAATTGATTCCTGACAAAGAAATAACTTACATTCATCACTGATATAGAATGAAAAGCTCTTAAAAATGTGGTTTAATTTAATTAGCTGGCAGTCCTTGATTGTACCTTAAAAAAAAAAAAAACTTTTCTGTAATGCTTTGTATTTCTTTAAAGAGCTGAACTAACTTACTTTGATGCAGAAATCGCCAAGAACTCATCTGCGAAAATGCAAACGAGGGTGCTTTTCTATAGCTATTCTTGGGCACACTCAAATCAAGCTTTTTGAGTCTTAGATTGGCTGCCTCAAACACCCCCTTATTTACATAAACTCTGGGGCTCTTGGAGTCATCTCCATTGTGCAGTGGAGTCTTTCTGCATGCATTCTGATTAGACTTGTGCAAAATGCATAAATTTCTCATCCAATCAAAGGCTGACCTGGGGGAAACTGGCAGGGAGTGGGCAGAGTAGGAGATTACTAAATTGGCAATTCCTCTTTAACTCCAGTAGTCATTTGGATGAAATGAACCGAATCTTAAAGAGGGCAGGAGTATTGGTCTACATAGAAACAGAATAGAGCGCCTTTGACTCGTGGAAGGATTCCACCACAAGACACACAGAAGGAATCATCAGGAATAGAAGAGAGATCAACCTGGACATTTTTCTGGAATATGAAACACGTAGAGTAGTGCAGCAAGTGTGCGGATTCTTTTTATTCTCTGATAGCATATTTGCTATACAGTAGCCTATTGGAATAAATGGCAGACTGGGCATTTATTTATTTCAATTCTTATCGAATGACATCAGAGAGGGCAAGGCTTCACAATGCGGATAAGTATTGTAGGTCATTTACAAATTTAGTTATCATGTTCAAAGTTTGCATAGCATTTGGTAATAAAACCCACTCAGGTCAGGAAGAATGTAAAAATGCTCATGCATTTCTCCGCATTCTGTTTCAAATAAATGTGAATATAGTGCAAGGTATTCAGACTATAGGATATAAAGAATGATGAGAGCATAACACGCATTGAGAATAGTATTCCTGATATTATCATAACAATTTAAGAAATATTCTAGTTCTACTCTATGTCGCTACCTTCATTGATAGAATTGCACTTAGTATGAAACAGTTTTCTCTCAATCTGATAACAAAGGATGTTCCCAAATAACTATAATTTTATGAAATATAAACAATAAAATCTTATGGTCAAACTTCACTAGGCTCAAAAGTATTGTAAGGCCAGTGATGGGGATAGTAGTTCTTGCAGACAGAGAAGGGTTTAAGTTTGGGAGCAAATGTGTTGCATGCCTGAGTGAAAAGTCATTAAATAATACAATTACTATTGATTGAAAGTTGGAAAATTGTTGTATTTTATTAGTAACACAGTAAGTACAGGTGAGCATTTACACACCCCGGCACGCACACGCACATAGGCACACATGCTCACACGCGCCTCACTTTAGATTTTGTTAGACCTGAAAGAGATGCTAAAGAAAACCAGACTGGACAGTAGTGAAAGAGGTAAAGACAGATGTTTTCAGGAACTATTGCAGTATGGGCAAGAGACATCGTGCTTGAACCGAACTCAATTCTAAACACCACAAGGACACTCGGGGGTTTCTGGTGAAGGGTTGGTGAGTGGATAAAAAATCACCACGCGTGGACATCAAGAGGTGGACAGAACCCTTGCTAGGCTGGCCAGGCAGGTCCTTCAGCAGCAGGCCAGGGTGCAGACAGGCCGGGAGGGCGGGGGCCAGTCCCTGGATTAGCTCAGGATGGGATGTTCCCTCTAACTGACTCAGCAGGACTGTGCCCGAGGCAGGCGGCCAGTCCTGCAGAGCCTGGCGACAGTGGGGCCAGGGAGGAGATTTTGCAGAGGACCTGATGAGATCTGAGACAGAGGCCATGTCTGCTGACAGTGTCCTGTGTGTGAGAGGAGGAGAGAGACAGGGGTAGAGGGGCAAAGAGGGAGACAGCCAGAGAGGGATTCATATCCATACATATGAATTAGGCTCAAAAGTTATTTAACTTTCAAGTGGAATCAAAGTACGAAGCAAGTTTTCTAAATAGGGAACCTACATTAAAATTGGAAACAGCAGGCATGGAGGAAACAATGGAACAGTAAAGCCAGCTCCTCTGAAGGGCTAATTGAGCCATTAGATGCTCATACATAACCTGGGCCCTAATTACCCCTGCTTTATATAGAAATTTCTGCCTCAGAAGACAGCCTTGGATTCCTGATCTAAAGGTATTATTACAAAATATTTAGCTCATATGAAGAAAAGTGCTTGTCTTCTCCAAGAAAGAAAGCAGAGAGCAGAGCAGAACATGCCTTGCCTCTGTCTGTGCCGTTGCCTGGCTTTTAAAGACTTTAAAATCTTTTTTTGATGTTTTTTCTTTGCATTTTAATGATACATCTCTCATTTTCATTTCATTTATGCTTTAGTTATGTGTGTGTGCATGCACGCATGTGTGTCCAAGTATTTCAAATTGAGGGAGAACAGAGATAGCACGGGGCTTTGGTAGTCGCAGTTTTTCCTCATTGTGTCAGTTCCAGAGTCCCTCTGGAATCCCCACCACCATGTCTTCTGTGCCCAATCAGCCAGCTCTTTCCTATGCACCCATCACCATTTTACTGTTGCTCACAAGTACACGTGCAAAGGAGGGACCACACACCCAAACCTCCTCCTTCCTGCTGCTGTTCTCTGCTCTCCTTAGAAGTAAACACACACACACGCACACACACACACACTGCCCTACTTACTGTCTTTGAATCAGCGTTCCCATTGCTGTTTCATTCCAGTAGGCGCCGACTTTTCCCAGCCTGATCAAGAGCTGCGAACACTCACTGCGGCCAGCAGGTCTTTCCCAGTGGTCTCGCCTCTTCTCTCAGAGTCTGATGTCCTGTGAGTGCTGCTGTATTCCAGTTCTTCCCGATTTGCTGACTTCCTTCTCGTGCAGCTTTGTGGGTCACTGCATTGTACTTGTACTGGGATCTCAGTTGTCCCCAACAGCTGCCACTCCCCCTCCTGCTCTCGGTCTCTGGCCTGAGCAGGCAGTTATTGCTGCAGCTTGAGGCGCTGGAGTAGCCATCCACCTCCTGGGGGCAGCCCTGGATCCACATGAGCTGCCAGAGCCACAGCCCCATGCATGCAGGTGACTATTCCCCATGAGCTCCTCACCCCATTGTTATTCTCCACACAGGGCGTTGGTCATGTCATTTATGGTTTTATTTTTCAGTCAGCAAACATCTGAAAACACCTCAGTGTTTTCCTGGGGGTTGGGACAGGTTTTGCCCTCTTGGAAGAATGCCTGAAACCAATCGTTGCTGCCAAAGTAGGACGTGTGCGGCAGGTTTGGCTGGTGACTTAGCTCTCCTCCCATAAACCGCAGGGTCCTCTTAACCCCTTAGATGGGACATGTATTTCGGGCCAGTGCCTTCTTGCCGGTCACATTCAATGAGCATATCACAAAGTTCAAAGCTATACTATTGTGAGTCTCATCTAAAACTTTTATTGATTTTGGAGGAAAAGCATTAGTAATGACAGAGAGCTGTTTCTAAAGGATAAATCTTAGGAGTCGATCGTCGCTTTCCTGTAAGTTTGTCAGAGGCTGTCCATTGCCTGTGGCTAGAAGCGAAACCAGAACCAGAAGCGGCAAGGACTGTAGCATAGTCTGTTGGATGGACGGAGCAGGCAAACGTGCTCCCTCTCAGCACCCAGCAGCCTGAGGTCCCCCAGCACCCGCTGACTGCTGGGCGCGGTCCTGTCCTCAGAGCATGCCTTCTGCTCCCGGCTGGGAAGCTGGCGCTACTCACCTGCTGGGAAGTGCGCCCTGTGGCCTCTGTCTCAGCCAAGGAGGGAGGAGGTCAGAGGACCTGGGTCTTGTGGGTTTTCTCCGTAGCTACTGACTCACAGGGCGGGTCCTTGGCCAACCTAAGGCGACTGAATTTCCCGGAAAATTGAATTAAGGAGCACGCGGTTGGATAAATAGTGACGGCCACAGGATTGAAGATGTTTATGTCTAGTAAGGATCCAAACGAGGGCAGAAGAAACAAACCCGCTGGCTGTTGTGGGGCAGTAGAAAGTACAGCCTCAGCGGACAGAAGCGGGTGGGGCAGGGGACGGAGGAACGTGCTTGGGAAGGAAAGCGGGTCATTTTCACAGCAGGGCTGCATGCTCCCCCACATCAGTCCGGGGACCGTCTGCTAACTCACCGTGCACCTGCTTTTCTGTAACCCTCCCAGGTGGCCATTTGTACCTTGCAACTTAGTCAGATTTGATACTATAGTAGATCAGTGTTTTTCTAAATTTAAACTATGTCATTTTCTTCCTATTTTCCCCTCTCAAAATATTTCACATCCTAGAACATTTTATTTTCCTCCCGTCTGTGTTTGTAAGTATCCAAGTTTGATTTCAATATCAGCTTGACTTCAAATTCAAATCTGTGTCTTCTCATGTGTGCTGTTTATATTGGTTAAGCGTATGATCCCATGAGCATATTTATACTGATTATTTTTTAAAAAGGATTTTTTTTCCTAATATACTCTCAACATGCAGCTTTAGTTACTAAGACTTTCCTCAACTTGCTGCTCGCCTAAGGTTTTTTTTTATTTTTTGCTTCTATCTTGACCCATTTGAAATAACATAGTCATGTTTGCTGCTTTCAAATCCTCTAGAATCTCTCCCAAGTCTAGTGAACTTTAAAAAATGTCAGTTAAAGGTTCACTGGTTTTCTTGTTCATGTCCTTTAAAATTCACAGATAGCCGCCATCAAGATCTCTCTGTCTGCTTGAAGCCTCGCTCCTTCCGAGGTTCTGCTTTTCATCTGTACCTGTCTGATGCTTTTCCTCCCCATCTTATGAAATATATTCTTGGTTGGAAAGCCTTATTTCCTATTTTTTTCTGAACACAAATTTAAATACATATTTCCACTTAATGATTAAAATAGCAATGGTATAATTCTATTATTGGAGAAATGATTTTTCATTCATTGAGATTAACCAAACATATGCCTCAGAATTAATAACTGGGTAAGTAGTCCTAAAAAGTGTTTTAAATAATATACTAAGTGTTATATTTATATGGATACATTCAAGAAATTAAGAATTTATTTCCTGGCTCCCTAAAAAGCATGCGTAAGATACTATAGCAAATCATATGTAAGGCATTATTTTTCCCCCCAAGAGAAAGGAGTTTAATAAAGAAATATGTACATTCCTATAAAAATAAGACTATTTAACAGCTAGATTTCTGTTATTTAAACACTATGCATTTGGTCAAGTTAAATATGGCTAAGCAAAATCCCATACTTGTATATAGAAAACCATATTAAGATGATATTTCAATAAAGAAGACATAGGTATAGATAGGCAGAATAAGAGAGATATAATTATTTGACTAAAACTTCAATACATGACATCATGAATATAAATTTTTTTATTTAGTAAATAATTTGATACAGTTTTATGTTAGGTACATATTCAAAAGGCTGTTGTGTAGATCTCAATAAATCATTTGTTTAGAATTTAGAAAATGATTAGGTAACAAATACTTTATTTCTATAGATTATTAAAAACACTTCATTTTTCATGACATTTTATAATATTCATAGAATAGCACAGTCAAACGCTATCAAGAGAGAGCCCCAAACTTTTTAAAACCCTAATCAGACAGTATCGGTCACATGAACCTATGTTAAATATCCTTTGTAGTGAATCAGATAAATGGTGGTTCTTTGGTTTTCTGTGACAATTCACACTAAAGGTGCTTTTATCTTTCTGTGGAAATTGTTCCACTTTGTGTTTGTCGCTTCTATACAATTATTCCCCCAAAGCTACTTTTTATATTGTAGGCTTATCTACCTGGAAATAACTTGACATCGAAAAAGTCTATTGTAGATTTTTCTCCAAAGAATCACATAGAAGCTCCGGGGGGCACATGAAAAAGAGTGATCCATGTTGCTCAGTATTAGCAAATAATGCAAACCAGAGCATAGCCAGGGCCACCTCACACCTGTGAGAATGGCCCGAATCAGAAACAACAAGGGCCAGGAGGAGGTAGGGAGGGAATCTTCTCACACTGTCCCTTCAGCAACAGCATAGAGTTTTCCCAAAATGTTAACAATAGATGTACCATAGAATCCAGCAATTCCACTCTTAGGCATTGCTGATGTTTTCAAAATTGAATTACTAATTTGAAAAGATATGCACACCCCGGCTTCAGGGCAGCGGCCCGCACAAGAGAAAGGCAGGGAGCCGACACCGTGCTGGGCAGGAAGCCACGCGCTCATAAGCTGCCCTCTGTCATCTGGGAAGTGTTCTCTGCACTACTCCTTGTTGGTGGTCAACGCATCATAACTGTTTATCCCATTGTCCTGCATGCTTCCTATCATTTGAGCTTTTCTCTTTGTAATCCGTTGATTCTCATTTTACTTGATCTGTATCTGTTTCTTATCTCCTGTGGCATTACCCTATATTTTTGATGCGCTTGCGTGTTTGGGCATCTCAGACCTCTGGGGCTCTTGTTCTCCTTACTGGGCACTGCCTTGTGAGTACTAGAGTGGACCTGTGGGCCGTACTCGCTCTCCACTTGCCGTTTCCCAGCCAGCTTCAGCGTAGCCTCCTGCCTCCGACGCATCTCTCTGGCCCCTGTGCTGGAGTGCCTTCCTCTGGATGCCCCGCACTTTCTGGCTGTGCTGCAGCACGAAGTGGCCGCCACTGCCTGAGCCCCTCAGTGTCAGAAGCGTTGCGAGAGGTGAAGGTGCATCTGTCTCTTCTTGAGCGATGATGGAGCCCCTGGGGTGTCTCCTGGCTGCCCTGTGCAGGTTTCTTTTTTTTTTTAAGATTATTTATTTATGCATACAAGCACTGGGGTACAGGCCAGAGGTGTGGGGGGTGAGAGGATTCACCACAGAGAGCAGGGAGCAGAACAGGCAGATCAACTGAAGTACACTGCTGAGGGGAGCAGCGGGCAAGGCAGGAGAGGTCTGCCTCACCATGTGGGTCCCCTCCCTGGCTAGCAGCAGGGATCGAACTCATGCTGCAGGGGCTGCGGTTTGCTTCATAGTGTGTTGCTTAACCCACTGCGCCACCAGGGAGGCCCTGTGCAGGTTTCTGACCCTTCATTTGCGCAGTGGGTTAAGCAAGGCACTATGAAGCAAACCGCAGCCACTGCAACACGAGTTCGATCCCTGCCTCCGGCCAGGGAGGGGACCCACATGGCACAGCAGAACTCTCCTGCCTGCCCGCTGCTCCCTTCAGCAGTGGATTTCAGTCATTTCTGCTCCCTGCTCTGTCTCTGGTGGATCCTCTCACCACCCTGAACTCTGGCCTGTACCCCAGCTCTTGTGTGCATAAATAAATAAATCTTTGGAAAAAAAATAAAGAGACAGACGCAGTCCGTGTTTCTCGAAGCACCATTTACGACCTCCAGGCGGTGCCCAGATGGGGACGCAGTCTGCTGGTTCGTTCTCTGCAGACGGCGCGTGAAAAACGCACCAGTGTTTGGGATGGTCGTTCCCAAGGGCAAGCCGGCTGCAGAGCGAGACATGGGGGGCCAGAGGATGCGGGGAGCTTCGCGCCGGGTACCGTTGTAGTTGTAAAACTGACCACACACGCGCTCACACACGCAGGTGCGTTTTCTCCTCTTTCTTTCACGTTGGTCAACGTAATCTTGGTTTTGTGAGACGTTTTTCTGAAACAGCCCTCGTCGATCGCATCTAAGACCTGCTTCTGCCAGAAACAACAGTTTTCCCGTTATCCTTCCTGCGTGAATGCTCCCTGGCGCTGTCGTTCCTGCTGTCGGAGAGCTTGTGCAGTGCCGCTTCGCGGGTAGAAAAGGCCTGAGAACCGGAAGCAGCCCCGTGGCACCTCCCTTCTTCGGTCAGAGGAGCCAAGTGAAAGCGGCTCGCAGGTGGTTTCTGCAGCGGCCGTGCTAGTGCTAGACGTGCGGGAGGCGCGCAGCCCCCCCACCCCCAGGCCAGTGCTGCCAGCGCCTGCTGCGCCTCCCGCCTGGGCTTAGAGCAGCGATGCCTCGGGTCCACGCGCTACTCGCTGTGTTGGGGTCGCCTATTTCTTGCGTCTCACAACAATTTTTTCCCGATGAATTAATGGTAGTTTCTTCTTTGCTTGTGCTCTTGTGCTATTTCGGTTTATGAAAAAGGTTTTATAGACTGGGTGTTGTCCCCCCCCAAAAAAGTTCCAAAATCCCAGTTCCTCCCTAAGTGGGTGGAGCTAAATTCTGCAGGAAGAAAAAAGGAAAAAGAAAGCAGGATGGGGAGCAGCACGGAGACCTGGAGGAGGCACATAAAACAAAGCAACGTGTAAAAAGGCTGCACAAAAACCCGTGGAAAAGTTAACAGTAGCAACTTTCATCTTAATTTTAATTTTACTCTTTTCCTCCCAAATTTGTCTAACTCTTTCTACCACACAGAGCGGGGGAAACCTGCACCTCAAAACGCAAGCGTTCAAAATAAAGCCCTCAGGACCCTCCCAAGCGCAGCATTTCCTCCCTCGCTAGAGCGTCGCCCTTTGCGCCACCGTGGAAGGCAGCGACCTCCGACTCCACGTTCCTCTCACGGAGCAGCAGCCTGTGGGTGTTTAGCTTCTATCACTTAATTTTCTCTGTGCTCAGAGCCTTTCCTGCACTCCCCTTTCCTAATTAACCATCAGTGCGTGACACTCGAACGGCCCCCTCACTTAATTTCTTTCATCTCCTCAAGCTTCCCTGCAACCCAGAATCACACTGTAGCCAAAGTGTCTTATCAAAGTACACATCTAATAATGCCTGTCCTTCCTGAGAAACACACTTCAGTATATTCCAGTCCCTTTGGGGGACAGTGACGGTCCTTCCGCCAGCGAGGTCTCGCAGCTTGCCCCTGTGGCCCCTTCTCCCCACCTGCGAGGTCTGCAGCCAAGTCTCTCCCGCCCCCTTCTTCCTCTGGCCGGTCATGATTTTAGCTCAAAAGGTGGCCCGTTTTCTTCTCCCTCGTTAAAAAAAAAAAAAAAAAAAAGAATCTGTGGAATGAGCGAGTAGGATGAATAACCTAAGCTATAGCTTAGTGGGAAGTGTAAGCGAGTCAAAAAGTCAAGACAAAATTGTGAATCGAGCACCAAAAACTGCTGGAGCACAGCCTGTGAAATGAGCAGACCGTGGCTGGTAGGTCGTTCCCCAGCAAGTGGCTTTCTGGGAAAGCGTCATGAACGCCTCAGACTTTGATGACGCCACCTTAACTCACCTGCTTGCACAGGTTGCCTCTCGCGTGGACAAAGTGATGAAGGTGTTGCGCATCGACAGTTTTATGCTCACACGTCATCACAGAATATAAACAGTAAGGGCACATAAATAGGTCTGAACACAGGTAGTCTTTTCCTTATTACTCAGATAATATTTCTACCTCCTAAGTTTAGAAATCAAAGTTTTCTAAAATGTAATCATCAAAGCATGCCAGTAAATACACATTATTTACATGAAAATAGATTTTTACCTCATCACATTTGTAGTCTACCATAATCATACGAAGGTAATAATAACAATAGCAACAATGTTTTAGGATACTAAAACATGAGATAAGATCTACTTACATATAAATAATGCTTGTATTCATGTGCTTTCAAGTATTTTTTTTCCTTATTAGTATTGTCTGTGGAATTAGACAATTCAGATGATGAAACTTGTCGATTTATGTCAGGCAAACCGACATAGGTCAAGTGTATGTTATACTACGAGGCAATAGAGTTGATAACATAGTAACTAAATAAGAAGTCTCTTTCATCATCATCATCATGGGAAATGTGTCATCCCATGACATTTTACGTTTATTTGCACTACACATACGTTGCAGATGTTTTCACTGGTTGAGTTCATTTCCCTGGTCGCCAGCAGTCCAGTGCTGCTCTAAGACAATAATTGACAAGCACAGTAAGAAATATTAAGTGCCAGAGCATATATGCACTGATATGTCAAATAATTTTCTGAGGCTATGCCTATACTCTGGTGAAATAAGATGTTTAAAAAATAAATAAGAAAGGGAACATTGCCTGATTCATTGATTGAATTGCCATAAAACCATCTAATTCCTCTGATTTTTCTATTCTCCTGAACAGACTACCTATTGGGATTCCCTATTTGCTCTGGGCCAGACCTGATGAACAGGAGCTTTCAGAGAGATTACAGCTGACAAGATCTTGGAGAGGGCTCTTTAGGGGTCCAGATTGAACTTGTATCTCGCCTTTATGCCTGGCATAATAGCCTGGAGAAGGCTTTTGATGCCATTGCAGCAGCAATTGCAGCAACAGCATTAGTGGCCTTGCCCCAGTGGGTAGTAATGCATCAGCCAACCATTACTAGAGAAACAGGGCTGAGCACAGAGCTAAGAATGCAGGAGCGATGGTAGTTATTCAATTTCACTTCAGGGAGCAAAACACTGTAGTCACTGTTGACTTTAGAACGTTCCATTTTGTCAGTTTCAACTGCTTATTCATTGAGGTTATTCTCTGAAAAGTTTTTTTTTCTAAAATAAATAAAATTCTGTTTGTGCAGAAAAATTATGACAAGTATACTTATTTGCATATCCACTTTCAGAAAGTGTTTCTTTAGTATAGAGTCTGAAACGCCATGCTTTCTCAGTGCCAGGTTATATTTTTTTTCTTTTCTTTTTGCATCATCAAATCAGTATCAGTAATGCATATTTGCGCTTATACTTTCAAAGTCATTTGTGTGTACGTATATTTGGCCAACCTCAACATCCTGGGAAGTGCTTTCAGTATTCTGTTCAGACAAAAATTACTCATATCTTCAAGTCTTTACCAGTTTTTGGTACTCATTTCACTCATTTACAGGTCTTAAGTTCTGTCAGTGGAATTTCTTTATGCTTTATTTATAAGACCTAGTCTGTAGGACTGGAAAGTGGAAATAAGACACTGTAAAGTTTAGAGGGAAAAAAGCAATATTTGAATATTATGTACTAAGTGCCTTTGTAGTTTCAAATAAACTAAGTATTCTGGTTATTCTAAACAGAGACAGGAAATGGTCTGGAACCTTCTTCATCGCTTTGGGCTTTTTATGAAAAATTTTATATCCCATGTGTTTTATTGTTATATCCATCTGACATCAGTTTGGAGGGGATGCAAGAAACAGTTCATGAATTTCCAGTGTCACAATATACTCCCTAGATGGTAACTCACAACACTCCTACGTCAGAGAATCAGTTCTATTTTGCGCTGACTGGTGATACCAAAATCTATGTACTAATGCACATTTTTGCTCAGTAGTTTAGACTTCTTTATGCAGTACAGCATTATGTCACATGATACTCATGTGATTGCTTTAGTAAACGTGCAGTTTATAACCAGACACTTAGGAAATTATATTTTCTTGTGTATATAACTGTATTAAACATCACACAATGTTTAGGAGATGCCTCAATATCTGTGTTGCATTGAAATGAAGAATAAGTCATGGACACAAAATGGCAGTCCAGGTTACTTATTGAATGAAGTGAAGGACTTAAGGTCACAAATTTTTGTTTTGTGTACTTTATAAAATATTAACTTGAATTGCTTTATAATGGAAGGGACACCAAATCAAACTATTTTGACAATGGGTGTGAGAAGTCAGGGTCTGCAATAAATCCTCAGTGATTGAAATAGTATGAAAAATAACATCTTGAAAATTAATGTATTTCAGAGTTTATATTTTGCATATTATGTGTTAAATCTAACCAAGGCAGACAGCTCCATATTATTATTCTCCTGTATATTTCCCTATTATTTTTCTATATATCAATGTTCATTCTAATGGGCTAAACTGAAACTTGCAGTAGCTTCAGCTAGTTTGCATAGAATTTGCTGCCAAATGAGGTACAGACTTTTGATTTCAAACATTTTTCAACATGCTACTTGAAAATAGCCCTATCAGAACTAAATTGGGTTGTACAGAACAGAAACAGTCTCAAAATAATTTGAACCAAAATCAGAACTTGCTGTCAGAGACCAAAGGCAACCATGGTAGCTGAGAACTATTTGTTCAGAGGGTGGCGAGAGGGGCACTTGCAGAGATGCATATGGGGGTTCTGTACCTCACAGTCCTGAAGTGCATCTCCTGTGCCTCTTAATTAAAATCCACAGAGAAAATTCAAATTTGCCCCGTGAAAGCAGAGTGGACTCAAAAAACAACAAACCAAAAACAACATTCTGACTCTTGAAGCTATAAGTTAGCCATTGTCACATGACTTAACATCTAAACACTGGCTTTCCAGGCACAAGTCATTACTCTTTCCATACAACAACATGCATCAGGATAACACAATTACATTTTATTTAAAAAGAAAGAAGGTATACTTAATAAAGGTGTTTAGCATAGACATTTTTAAGTGTCAACTCCATTGGTTGCCCAACATCTCCCTTGTATAGACTAACTGTTCATGTTACATATGCACTTGTGAGGTTATTAGTATTTTTCTATTCTCCACATAAGGTAAGGATAAAAGTGGAACTACTTGTATGGAAAAAGGCTAAATCTTAATTCAAAACCAACTTAACTGCCAAACCAGGACTTTTGTTATTATTTTACATTATTAGTAATTGCTCATTTTATTATATTAATTAAGTAAGCATAAAGTCAATCATTGCTGACCTGAAGTAGTTATATATATAAAGAAATACAGATTGTGTCTTCACTTGAGGATTATAGCTACTCCTGATTTTTTTTTTTGCAGTGTTTTTATGTCTTCACTATTAATTAGATTCAGTCTGTGGCATAATCACCAGGAAATGAGCATAAGTGTGTTACTACCCAATCCAGATACATGTGAAAAGAGAGTTTTCAACCTCAGTTTCACTGGCCTCCATTTCCATGCTCTTTGCCCTACTCTGTACTAAATAAGTCACAATTCATTATGTCATCCTCTAAATTCACAGCTTGCATTCAAAGCATGCTTTGGGAGCCCAGTGATCATCTTGTGCTGTCTTACTTAAAGCAACCCCTCCTGCGTTCCTTCTCTGATGACTTGAAAAAAATATTGCACTGCATCAAGATTTTCACTTTAACAGCTATTTCTGCAGTTAAGTGGCTTTTCACTTAAGTTTAACAAAGTCATCCACTGACCCTTGAGTATAAACTAACATATCCTGATGAATGTAAGTTATCGTTTCCTGTAATGTTTATTACAGGTAACTCTTAAACTTCTGGGGTTGGATTGTGTTTTAACAACGTGGAGAAACACAACGATAGCAACCCCTTAGTACTCCTGTGTATGCTATTTGCAAACTGAATAATGCACGGCTTTACAAAGAAATCCTCCTGTTGAGGAAGTTAAGAGGCTCAACAACTACCCCAAGGCTGGGTCTGACAAGCACATTGCTCTTTAAGGGTAGACCTGTGGTCTTCATCACTTCAAGTGTACATAAGTGCTGGGGTCTGTTGCAGAATAAACATGTGTATGAATATGGAATTTTAATACAGATTCAACATGAGTGCATCTCAGAGTGTGTTGTATCATTTCTATGGAAAATCCATATATTCTAAACCCTCTGGTCTAACTCAGTTAACTGATTATATTTTATCAGTAGATATTCAGCATTTCTAAATAATGGAATGTCTAGAGGACAATGAAAGACTATGTATGAAGAGATAATCTTTGAAGAATTCTTGATATTTATTTGTCTAATCTTAGAATATATTTATTACTAGCTTAGTGGAAGGAATGGATGAATGGAAAAATATTCAGTGTCCTAATAAAAGAAAAAAATTAGGGCACCACTGAGATATATAAACCTGTGTGTGTGTGTGTATGTGTGTGTGTATGTTGGAGAGAGTTGGTATATATGGAAAGGGAGCTTTCTTTTTAAGTCTGTTTCTATATAAGTCTCCTTAATATATTAATACAAGTTATGAGTGATGACTTCAAATTATTCTTGCCTTAAAATGATCAAATTGTAAGTTGTGTATCTGTATGCTAAATTCACCGCAGTAAAGTGATATGGTCATTACATTATATTCCTCAAATGCTAATCTAAAATAGTTTCAAGGATCAGTTCAATAGATCATGTTCTTTTTCTTTTCCAAATGGCTACAAAAATGAATGGGAGCAAATAGTTGCATACCATACAGAAAACTGATAGTTAAGATCTGCAAAGAACTTATGCAAATCAATAAAAAGAAAATAAATAGTGGGGTTCCTGGTGGACTAGGGGTTAAGTGTCAGTGCTATCACCACTATGTCCTGAGTTCAATCCCCGGCCAGGGAGCTGACCCACATGGCGCAGCGGACCTTTCCTGCCTTCCTGCTGCTCCCCCCAGCAGTGTATTTCAGTAGACCCACCTGTTCTGCTCTCCACTCTGTCTCTGATGAATGTTCTCACCCTACACACCTCTGGCCTGTACCCAAGGTCTTATATGCAGTAAATAAATAAATCTTTAAAAAGTGAGAGGACCAATAACTATCAAAAAAATGAGCAGTAGAGCTAAAAGGCTAGTTGGGTTTTAATTATAAAGTTTTTAGGTGGCAATTCAGCTATGTATCAAGTATTTTAGTTGCATATATTTTTTTTTTATTTTTACCAATGAATCAGATTTGCTTTTAACTGAGATGAATTTAAATCAGTAAAGCCATACTATGACCATAAGAATCTTAATTTTCTGTGAGCAAGTATCAGATTTTATTAATAACTTTATGATAAATAATTTTAGCAATTAAGTGTAACATCAATTTTTTCTCAGTAGAGTTGATAGTTTAAAGAGAATAAATCTTTTGGGGGGAATTTTTTAAATTGAGCAACATATACTGATTCTAGTGGATTCATTTCTAGATAGTAAAAATCTTACCAGCGCAAAAGAAAATTTTGAAAAAACTGTTTACTCCAATCGCATAGTTACAGCCACCCCTGATTTCGTCCCAGATGCACGACCTTAGGCAGATTACTTAACTTTTATAACCTCCAGGTCTTTCTTCACGTGTAATTGGGCATCATACTCACCTTACAAACTGAGAATTCAATTTAATAATGTGTGTAAAGTACCCGGCATAAAGCCTGGACACGGTAGGCTCTCATTAAGTGTTAATAACTATGGAAATAGACAGAAATGGTTTTCTGACTAATTGGGGTCACAGGCCCTTTATTATCAAAAATACATTTGAACTGATGTTCCATAGTAAACCAACAGATTAATGTTGACTGGTATAAGCAAAATATTCACAGGGTGATTCATCTGTAAGAGAATCATTAAAACTATCTTTTTGAAAAATGCACGTGTTGGTTTTAGTGGGTAAAATTATAGATGACTCACAGGAATTATAAAATAAAGGATATAAATATTTTAGTTCAGCCACAAATGTTGAACCAAAATCGTCAGGTGAATTGAGTTCTGCATGGGATGACCTCCATGGAGCTCTGGAGCATGTGGTTGCTCGCTGGGATTGCATGTGCTTGCAACTGACATTTCTCCTGGACCCTGATATCACTTAGATGACTGGTGCATCACCTAGAAAAGATTCACCCTCAAATGGGAAAAACAAACCAGTAAACCAGATCAAGGATGGAGAGAGAGTTCTCAAGATTCTTAGCCAACTGTTTAAAGAAGATGATCATTATCCGATTACTTAGTGCAGTAAAACAGGAAATAGCTTGTAAACCAAGAAACATAGGTCTCTTTGTTTCAAATTTCATGTTCTCTTTTATTCAAAAGTTCCAGCCTTCCCTCAATAGTGCTGCAAAAATGAATAAGGAAGAGACACACCTAGGGTTATGGGAATGTATTACAAAAGAAAGGGCACCTCCAACTGGGATGAAAGAGGCAGCAATAATTCACTAAAAACTCTTTATACGCCAAGAGAAATCTTCAACTTCTATGGGCTGTAGCTAAATCAATATGAAGCTTTTTAAATTTATTTAGAAGTGTTAGCAATTATTATTGTATTAATAACCACATCTGGAATAAAACATCAAAATTCTTGTTAACATAGATTATATTGAGTTAACATAAAAAATATTGCATATTTCAGGGAGAAATAGACAACAAAAAAATGATATCCCAGTTAGAAATTGGGGTTAGATGGGATTTTAAGTTTGCTACAAGAAATCAAAATTTTTTCCGATTATGTCCAGTGCGAGTTTAACAAAACAAAGTGGTTCACAAATCAAAGTAAAGTTTTCTTGCTTATTAGTTCCTAAAATTGTAACCCATTACACATAAAGAGTAAACCATCTTTATACCTGATATAGCTATTCCCCTTCAAAAAAAAATTATCTGTTTTTGAATAAGCTCTATTTCTGTGGTAAAATTGTAATGTTTACATTAAGGGATTTCCTCCCAAAGAAAAGGAAAGCAAATAAAGCTTAAGATGATACTAAAATCATGAGAAAAAATCATGAACGACACCTTCAGCAAAACCAAGTAATAAATTACCCCACCATTAATGTGTTCCTTGCAAACCCCACGCATCAATAAATAAAACATTTTGAAAATGTGCAAGTAGAAAAAATTTCACACAAAAATATTTAAGTGCATAATTGTGTATTCTTTCAATCATTCCGATGGGGGAGTAATACAAATAAATATTCAATGTGGATGACATAACTTATGTTCATTAAAGTAATCAGGAAATCCATAGATTAACAACATCCCTCTGGGCTCTGAGAATTCTAGTACCGTGCTCTAAGTGGATGAAACACCAACTTGAGGACAGCTCCCCAAGACATTTTTCATACTAGGAGGATGGGAATGTAAAGAGTAGGGAAGAAGATGTGTTTTTGCATATAAAAGGGGTATAAAGAAGTCTGGTTTCAGTTCTGTGGAAATATTCATACCTATAAGCTTAATATCCCTTATAGATCATATTTATGAGTGACTTCAAGAAGTAAAGATGCATAAATAACCCTGACTTATTCCCAATCCTAACAAAAATATCTTCTCCTAAAAGATAATATGTGAAAATACTATACGAAGAAGCAACTGAACAAACTGTGATCCTACTTCATGTGAAATAATCAGTAATGTTAATTTTAAAAAAGAACATACTGAAAAATAAAAAATAACTTATCAAAACAAAATAAAATTATATGTAACACAGTACAAATTGAGAGTTAAAAGAAAAACATAAAGATTATTATAGAGCAACATGATTAGAACTTTATCTGCGATGGGATACTGATTTTCTGAATTATAATCTGCATTGGAATGCAAATAAAGGACATTTGCTCCATTACTTCTCCCTAGGAAACATGGAAGAACTCCAGTATGATTCCAGAGCATAATTTTTATGGAAAAATTATTTAAAGTTTATATTAAGTATTAAGCTTATAATTAAAAAAAATAAGACAATCACATGTAATCATATACCTTGCCCCCCGAAAAAGAAATACAGGGAAAGAAATTAAAACATTATGTTAAAAATTGGATCATAAAGACTTTAACACATAATCCCAGGTACTATTTAAATTTTGGTTAAAATAATGATCTTCTGACATGATGAAAAATGGACAGTACGGAAATAAAGGAAGATAAATGAACAGAATGGGCGCTCTGGAAAGAAAACCAATTAATGTCATAATATGCCAAATATGAGGCGGAAATGTTATAAAGAAAGTATAGAATTCCTAAATGCATAAACATATAAACATCGATGAATAACTTGAAGATTAAGATTTTTAGAATGTAACTTCATTTAAGTTAAAAATACATAATAACTGGAAGCAGCTAGACACAAAACATTGAGTGAAAATTCATCTAACAAGGGTAATTGAGTACATCATCAGTGTGAAAATTGTGAGGAATACCTTGAAATTTAGTTTTGGCATATGATTTTCAAGCTTCTTTAGTCAATGATAATAAAAAATAACTCTCAATTTCTTTTTGCTTGATTAAAGTTATACCACTTACAAAAACTTAAAATACACATATTCAGTCATTTCCCATAACTCTTGATGTTAAGACAAATCTGTCAAATTCATTTTATTATTTATGTAAGTTTGAAAAAAAATGATTGAAAAATTGATCTACATACCTCACTTATGAAAAGTTAGTTTCCGTACTTAGTATAATTAATTCCTAGTAGAAACAGAAAGTTAAAATGACATAAAATTAGTGGAAATCATTTAAGAGCTGTTTGCAGAATCATTTCCAAAGAAACTATTCAGTGATCATACACTTAATCACTAAATATTTTTATACAATAATATGGGGAGAGTTAATATTTCCAGATATTATGTTTCCTGGCAATTACAGACCATGAACATATACTCTGTGCTAATCAATTTTAGTCTCACCTGCTTAATTAATCAAAGAAAAGTTAAAAATTAGACATCCAGCCTGGTGATACTGAAAATTCAGTGTCTGAGCAATTTATAAACAGAGCAGGCAGGAGTACGTTGTAACTATGTAATATGTCTTCATTACCAGTTCTCATAAATCAGACTTTTGGCACTAAGGAGCCATAGATTTCATTTAATCCAACTGTCTTACTATAAAGCAGCTGAGACGACACCCTGGAAGGGGAAATAACAATTCCAAGGCCTCTCCATCACTGGGGAAAAGGCTTCGTCCCCACTTGCCAGCTCCTTCTGCAGTCTTCTTTTTCATGAAAGCATACCACCTTTGTAGCTTAGTCAATGGTTTCATAAACTACTTTTAATCCAGCCTGTTATTTCTAGATATAGGGGAAACTATGGCACATACTCAAATGACAATTACTATTCGTTTTCAGTGTTTCCTACTGTTGTACAATAAGCAGGGAGACTTTAAAAATAAAATTTAAAACAAGAAAAATAGTGTTAGTCATAAGAAATGTTTGACTCTTCACGTTTAACAGCAAAAGCCAAGCACAAGTTACTATGTCCAGCCAGCTTATCCTAAAATGTATATTTCAAAAACAGGATAAAATCGAGGTGCTTTCTCCCTTCCCAGGAGATCAGCACTCCCGTGTCCCTGCACAGTGAGCTGTGATCCTGTGACTCCTTTAGGCACAGGAGTAGCTGTCAAGTATGCCAGTGCAGGTGGGTGCTTTGTAAGCTGGTGCATATTCGCCAGAATCCCCCACCTCATGGATTTCAGCAAACCGAAATGTGTGAGAAGCCTCAGTGGAGGTGAGCGAGAAATTAGCCTTTAAATTGATTGAAGGTACTGGGATTTGGGGATTGTGGGACTCTGTGCTGTAGATGAGTCAGTACCTATTCAAGGCACAGGATAATTGAACAAATATTTCAGCCTAAATTAAGTCTACTGCAGATTTCAACAACTCGACAAAGTTACGTGGCGGACTAGGAGCTAAAGCCCCAGTTTGAAGGAGCGCGGCAAGCGTCGAACCAGTCAGATATGACAGGAATGTGGCAGTGGTTAGACTGGTGATTAAAAATAATGGGGATAAATATGCTCAGCTTTCTGGTGGGAGAAGCAGACAACATGCGAGACCGGATGGGCAGTGAGCACAGAGAGGGCAATCATACAAAAAGGAAAGTCTTAGAAGAATAGGAAGAAGCGCTGAAGATCAGAAACACCATGACAGACAGAGGGGTCTTTGAAGTGCAGCTGAGCGTGAGGATCTGTCAACAGAAACTTTCCACACTGGCAAGCAATAGGGAAAAGTGACCGAAAAAAGAAAACAGAACAAAACATACGTGAACAGCAAAACAAAAAGTGTTACATGGAAGGAGGATGATACCAGTATGATAGAAGAAGAAAAAGAAGCAGATGAAATATCTCAAGCAGTAATGACCGAATTCCCTGCACTTAATGCCAGGCAGCAAAGCAACCCACAGGTGCAGGAGGCCCAGAAAGAAATGAAAACCAAATATAGATCCAGGCACATCATATTCAAACTACGGAAAAGCAAAGATAAAGGAGAAAACGTGAAAGAAACAACTGGCATTTAGCCATATCTTGTTCATTAAACTTGAAGTCCCAGTGGAGAAGTGCTGTTTGAATTCTTAGGACGAACCGAAGAAGTTATCCTGTAAGTGTCCCAGAAGATGAGACTGACCTTGGGGGGTGAGGAACAGAGGAGTCGGGCCTGTTGCCGGGATTGCCCTTGAAGGGAGATGTGGCTGCGGTTCGCTTAGTGAGTGGTGAGGGGCCAGTGGAAGGAAAAGGTTGGGGGAAAGATATAAAAGGCAGGCATTTGACTCACTTTGTGTTGTTATGTTGGAAAAGGCAAGTTTGGAGTTAGAAAAGGTGAGCAGATGTAGACAAGGGTAGACATGTTCAGATTTGCATTTGTTTATTTTCAAATGTGCATTCTGAAAACAGCACTCTGATGGGGGATGATGGGGCTGAGGGGAATATTGAAAGCAGGAAGGCCTGTGAAGAGGCTATTTGCGCTCTTTGTTGGATTAAAATGGTGTGTGAGTGTGTGGGATGGAAAGCCCACAGGAATAACAGATCACAGAGAGTGTAAGGAGAGAAATACCGCAGTGGCTGAAAAACAGAAGTTTTGAAATTAACCTCAAGGAAAGTGCTGGATTTCATTGATAGTAGACCGATGATTAGGTAGGCAGGCAGGCAGAGATACAGAGACAAAGAGATAGAGAACATTTGCTACTGTAAACTGGATACCTACAAATTCACCAGCTGTGAAGACTTAGCGATATCATACCAGGGTGGTGCATTGGCCCATGAAATATAATTCATCAATGTTAATTGCTCAAACTTAACTTTGCTTAAATATTATCAACATATTATAAACTACATTTCAAAATGGTTTATCTTAGTAGAGTTAATGTATTAGCTTTTCTATATTTTTATCTTGTTTTACTTTGGTTTCCTTGTGTGAAATACTTAAACAGTTTTAATTTGTATAAAATTATTGTAAGACACCAAATCTCTCATTTATTACTAGTAAGATTTTCCGATCACTTTTGTAAAGACTTGGAACCAAAGTAAAGAATTAACAGTTTCCCCCTTATATTACAGCGCTGAACTTGAAATTTTGTCTTTAAAATTTTTTAAATCTAGTCTCTCTGCCCCTCCCAGTTACCATCTACCTGGGAGTCTTTATACTCTATCTCTTCTCTTTCTTAAACTTTTCTTTTCAAGACAAAAAAAAAATTAAATCTATAATTGTTTGCATAGAATTTCAAGAAAATAATTCACATAAATATGATTTTAAAATAGTAAATTTTAAATTGTCATTTTAGAAAATAATACACAATAAAATCACATTACTATGTAGTCACATTACTTATAAAGTTTATTATGTTTATAAACAAAAATTATCACCAGAGATAATTTCCCATAAGTCTTTTAAATTGTTACTGTGAAAAATTACGAAGGTTAACATCTGCTTTATCGTCTACTGCTCTCTTTATGTAGGCATTTTATCATATTTTAACAAATGCATTGCATTTTCAGAAAATACATTGAATTTAATATTCATGAACAATTAATGAAAATGCACAAAGTACAAATATCAATACAAAAATGTTGTCAATTAAATGTTTCAAGTATTAGTGATAATTTTATATTATTGATGTGATTTTTAATATAAAAATGAAGTATATACCTTTTTAAAAAGCTACATATATACTTTTGACTTGAGTTTGTATAAAATAAAATGTAATTCCATAACTTTTTATATTATTGAGATTTTTATATGTGATAAAATATATGAAATGTTACATTAGTGTATTCTAAAGATATTTCCTCACATATTGAATGGAAAGCATATTTTTCTTTTTTTTTAATATTGTAAAATAGAATAGTAAAAGCCAAAGCTGTATGCCAATGATGTTTGAGTAAATAGGAAAGCTATATTTTTAGATATTAAGAGAGATTGTAGAGGTACCACATGAGATGAATATTTTGTTTTTCCTTTGTATGTGTGTGGTTCCATTTCTCACTCTTATGTATGATACATCAGAGTAAAATATGAAGAACAATTTATTCTAATCTTTGGTAGACTGTCCTGTATGTTATATTTATAATGCAAAATTCTCATCTAAAATTCAGGATATTATTCTATGAAGAAGGTATATTATATTCAGAAGTCAAACTCTATTTTTATGATGATCTACTCCCTAAATATTGAAAATATAAGCAGTGCTACTACACTTCAGTATGTATGTCATTATTAGATGCATCGCAAGCCCATATATTAATTATGAATTTGTTTATCCTTCCTTTGCTTTTCACTAAGACCTTTATTTAGTTCCTAAGTATAGCCTTTTTCCCCACTCTAAAAATTAAGTTATAAAAGGATCTTTGCAATACTTCAGCCACATTCATATATCATATAAAAGGCTTCAAAACTTCTTGTCTCCTTTTATTTACAGTTTCCTAGTACTTTTATTAAACTTGAAAATGGGATCATAAAAGCATGTGTACTGATTTCAAAACAAGACATTTATCTTTATAAATGTTCTTACACTGGTTAACAGGATAAAAGTTTCTCTGGCATTATTTTACAGGCTTTTCTAAAGAAAAGAGAAAACAATATGATGATGAGTGTTAAGTGCTAGTAGATTTTAGAAAAATACTAAGGTAATTTAGGAGGTTTAGTAAGTAAAACTGTCTTAATACCAAACTTTTGCATTTTTTGTGATACGTAATTTAAACAGTAAAGAAGTAAATATATGTGATGCTGAAGTAAATCAGATGCTTAAATGTTCATAGAATTTAAGTAATTCACATTTGCTTTTGCTTCACTGATATATATGTATACACACACACATACACACACACATATATATATACACACAGAGAGAGAAAATGAATTACAGAATATAAATATACCATATTCTTATGAATTGAGGTTGCAATCCAAAGCCAAGATTTAAACCAGATGAAAACAGTGGGTCACTGTTCAATCTCCCCTTCTATAGTTCCTCGCTAAGTCCTCATGAATATTTTCAGTATATATTAGTTCAAAATTAAATCTGAATTTTAACAGGCCCTTGCCCTTTTTGAGAAATTCTAGAGTACATCTTTAGGAGTACTCTAAAAAAAAGATTCATTGCTTTTATACTCTCCTTTCACTTGCTTCATTTGGGCTTATTTTACTTCTCATTTTCTGTTTTAGTGAGGTAAGAACTTAGATTATTGATTTTAGACCTTTCTTCTTCTCTAGTTTTCAAATTTCATGCTATAAATTCTCTCAGCACTACTTTAGCTGCTTCCCAACACTTGTGATATGTTTCCATCTTCATTCTGAGAGTTTTATTGCATCTGTAGCTTATGTAGAAATTAGATTTGTTTTCACATATTTTGTGTTTTTTTCCCTGCTGTGAAGTAACTAATTCCATTAAGCTTAGAGAACACACTCTATTAATCAAATTCTTTTTTCTGTATATGAAGTTTGTTTTACTGGCTCTGCTCTACCTTGGTGAATGTTCTATAGGTTTTTGAAAAAAATATTCTGATTTTTTTTAAGTGAATAAAAGTTTACTCACTTTTTTTGAGTGAATCATAATTAGACCCTTTTAATATTTTCCGTTTTTCTCTAGAGTACTTCTGTCAGTTACTAAGAAGAAAGAATTGAAATCCCTTTCTGTAATTGTGGGTTTGTCTAGATGCTACTTGAGTCTATATTATTTGTAATATTCTTTATTTTTAGTGGATTTCTTTTGCAGTCTTATTTTATCATGAGCTAACTTTTAAAATATTTTATGCTTAAAAATTCTAATTAAGAATTTTTCCAAGCTTCAATTTTCCTTTTGTTGATTTATTTTGCACTTGTGCAGATTGCTAACTTTCATTCAAATATATAAAATATATACAGATATAAAATAAAGTTTATTTCTGCATCAAACTGTACTTCTAAGTTGTAATGTCCAAAACCTCTTGAATTGACACATATTTCATGTCTTCTAATTTTATTCATCTGAATTCACAAAATAAGCTAGCGGAAGAATTTTACTTCAATTAGTTATATATTTATCATGTTAGTCTATATATCTATTAGACATTCATAGAAAAATATTAATTTTTTAACTCAAATATCTTCCTTTACATAAAATAACTTCAAATGGACTCTGGACTTATATAGAAGATACCACCATAATATATCTTAAAAATCCCCAGAAAATCATGAATTAGGACTATATTACAACTTCTAATATTCAACAACAACAACAAAAAAACAGAATAGTCAATTTAAAGAAAAAGTGTTCAATTAAATCTAATCAAAACTAAAAACTTCTGTTCTTTGAAAGTTCACATAAAGAATGAAGAAAAGCTATAGATGAGGTGAAGATACTTGCACACAACAATTGGTTAATACATAAAATATAAAGAATTCTCAAAACCCAACAGAAATAAATCTAATTAGGAAATAAGCAAATTAAATGAATAGATACTTCATCAAATGGGATTTTAAAAATGGAAAATATAAACACAAAAATATGTCCAACATCATTAGCCATTCGAGAAATGAAAATTAAAGCCACAATGAGCTACTCATTACATACATCTCAGAATAATTAAAACGTTAGAAACAGTATAGAGCCAAGTAGTGGAGGTTTGCAAAGAAACTAGATTATTCATCCACTACGGATGTGAATGTAAAATGGCACAACCACTGAGGGAAACAGATTGGCTGTTTCTTGTGAAACCTAAATGTAAACTTCCATATGGCCTAACAATGAACTTTGGGGAACAGATCAGTTCTGTAATGAAAACATATTTCAGAAGCACTTGCACATGAATGTTTATGCTGACTCCGTATTTCTAATAAAGACTAGACTCAACCTCCACGTCCTTCAGAGCTGAACGTTACCACACCTTCTTACATCCACACCACAGAATGTGAAGCATCAGTGAGAGAGAGAGAAAACTATTGCTACCTACAAAAATTTGAACTCAGGAACTCATGCTGAGGAAAAATTAATCCCAAAATCTCACTTACCGTATGATTCCATTTATATATTTTTGACGTGAGGCATTTTTGGAAGTAGAGGACAGGTCAGTGACTCACAGATGACGGGGTCAAGGAAGAGAAGTGGGGTTACAAAACTGACTCTTCGGGCATGGGAACTGCTCAGGATCTTGGCTGCAGGGGCGGATACAGGAAGCAACAACTGATAGGATTTGCGTAGCGCCTCATACACGAAGTAAAGTGAGGCAACTGATTCAGATGGGAGGCTTGTCTCAGACTCACCGTCCTATTTGTGATATTATTCTAAGCATTTTGTTGAATCGTGTGCTAGGTAAATGCCCAATATTTGTCTGGCTCATTCTGACTGACTTTTGCACGCCATTCTCTTGAACACCTTTCATTTTGCTGTGAATGGCAACATTTCTGCTTTCCTTATGGCTGCATGATAGCTAATGTGCAGGTTTACTGCATCTTCTTGACCCAGCCCTCTTACAGCGAACACAGGTTGTCGCCAAGCCCACATGCTAATAAACGGTGCGGCAGTGAATACTGCAGAGCGCCTGCGCTGGCAAGCAACCAGGCGCAGAGCAGACAGCGGGACTGGGGAGGCTCCAGCCCCTGACGGATTTTGACTCTTTCTCGTTGACTCTCTCTGGCCTTCCCTCCTCACCTCACAGCCATCCCCCGCCCGCATAGCCTCAGTCTCTCAGCTCAGGTGTGCGCACTCAGCACGCCCCACCACGCTACAGGTGTCCACCATCAGGCGTGCATAGGCCACTGGTGAGAGCCACAGAGACCCGGCGCGAAAGCCTGACCAGCCACTTACCCTACACAGAGATTTTTAGTTGACGGTTTCATGTTTTGACTGATTCCCAGAGTAGGATTGCTGGGTCATGTAGTATTTGTAATGTCCATTTCTTAAGGCAAATGCAGATCTCTTTCCAGCAAGCCTGTCTGCTACTCACTGTACTCACCTTAAGTAAAATTTTGTTTTGCATTTTCCATTTATACAAATAGCATGTTAATTTCATAATTTTTAAAAAACAGAAATAGAAGACAAATACACAACTGCTATTTCTAATGTTTTATGCATTTTACAGGAAGTGAAATATTTAATTTAATCATTTGCATTCTGATTCTTTTGTACCTTACAACAAAGCTGGAAATTTTTAAGTTGTAAAATAATATTTACATAAAAAATTAATGATAATATAATTCAAAATTATGTACAGATAAAGAATACTTAATACATTTCTATTACTAGCTATTTAGTTATTACCAGCTTTTTATTACCCCTATCAATACAGCCCAGTGCATTCTTGAAGCAGGCATTCCGGAGTTTAAGAACCAATAATTCCTAACTCTAATGGGGGAACAGGAGCACAGAATCTTTTCCCTCCAAATATACCATTAAAAAAACAATTAAGACAAAACTTTCTTCAAAATAACAATGCAATGAAGATTACCATTACACTTGATACAATGTGAAGGAAAATGACACTTTACCTCTGTGGCCTTCCTGGAACAGCTTCTCACCCCCATGTAAACTCCAGCTGAGGGACGTTAAGTGCCAAGTCTAACCAGGTCTCTTCCAGACACCAAGGTCGTGCAAAGCAAAGGGCCATCTTGATGCTCTCACAGCAGGGAGGAGTGTAAGCAAACAAGATGTTACTTGTAATATGGTTTCCTGGGTGGAATTACAAAGAGAAAAGGGGTGTTAGGTAAAGCCAGGGGAAATCTTAGCGAAGTAAGGACTTTCTTTAATCTGTTGTCAAAGAGGTAAACTGAGGCAAGCTCAAATTAGTAAGAAACTGAGTGAAAAGGTTGTTCATCCCTGCAGAGATAAGATTGTTTCCCACTGTAAACATATTCTTCCATAGTGCTGGGATTCTGTATCCTGTTTACACGTTACTTATCCAAAACAATAATAATCCCTATCGAACACACAGATATTAGCGCATGTAACGATATGCCTATAACGTAGATCTAGAGTCACGTGAGTGTGTGTGTGTTTCTCGGAAAATCCGTGTCATGAGTCTGATTTCCCAGACTCAAATCCCAGAGAGGATTTATCAGGAGATTTGCAGAAGTTCTCAATTAGGAATTAGAAGGAGGAGTGAGAACTGTGTAAGGGGCGTTTCAGCCCCGCCGCCCGCCCCGCTCCCGGAGCGCTCCGCAGTGTAGACAGTGGCTGAACGTGCCCAGACGCTGGACGAGGGTGTCGGGTTTGCCTTCGCCTGGAGCTGGCGCTGGCCCAGTCCTCGCTCTCTCCCTTCACCCCGCAGATGGAAGCTCCTGGGTGCTCCCTCTGCAGAGAGCGAAGTGCAGCCATCCACCCTTCTCTGCAGTTTTCTTTCTGTTGTCCAAAATTACCACTCAGGTATTTAGAGAGAAATCACATCCACGCAACTTTTATTACAGTATATTGCTGTAATTGCTCTACTTTATCATGAGTTATCATTGTTAATCTTCCTGTGAATCATTTGTAATTTGCACTTTTTTGTAGGTGTTTATAGGCAAGAACGTCTTAACAGAGAGCAGGCTTAGTGCAATGAGTGGTTGCAACACCCGCTGGGTGCTGGGCCAGGGCGCAGTAGGGCAGGGCTGCGGGGGTCAGCCGGGCCGAAGAGGGAGCAGTGGATGACCCGACCCTGCACCGCAGACGGCAGAGCCGAGGGACGGTGGCTCAGAGAGAGCCTGGGAGCAGCACCGTGTCACCCCCTGCAACTCCGAGTGAAAACATGGATGGAACTAGAAGGAATTATACTCAGTGAAACAAGTCAGAAGGCAAGAGAAAAATATCGGATGGCTTCACTATTAGGAGGAATATGAAAG
>JAGFMF010011798.1:1221639-1315601 GCA_019455555.1 Galemys pyrenaicus | reverse complement strand
GGGGGGGGGGGGGGGGGAGGGCAAAGACGGGGAAGAGGCCAGAGGGTGCACAAGGGACTGAGGTGATGGTGCACGGATGAAATGGTGATGGGTACTCCCTGGGGACTACAAATGATGTCAAATATAATTAATTAAAAAATAAAAAATAATAGTAATAATTTTAAAAAATTAAAAAAAAAAGAAAACAGTGCTCACGGACACCGAGGCATAACCTGCACACTGTCTTTCTGAAAAGATAAACCATCTAAGGAAAAGAGAGCAGGATGGCGACTACGATAAAAGTCTGCACAAAATCTTCACAAGATCTAGACACTCTGAACACTCGTTACTGCACGTGATCTAATCCAGAACCTATGTAGGGAAAGCTCAGAGATATATTCTTCAGTTTAGAGATAAGGCAAGAGATAGAATTAACCAGAGAGAGAGATGACAATCACACGGTAACGTCAGCTGTGGCTGAAGTGAGTACTTGCAGCTCAAATAATGTTCTATCAAGAAAAATAGAGCATATCAACATTTCAACACAAAAAGTCACTGATTATATAATTCAAAACCAGATAAAATTAGAAAGGAAGTAGTAAGCTGGAAGAATCTGTAAGTCTTATGATATTTAAAGATAAATATTGAAACTATGTAGACTTTACCAATATGAACAAGGCAAAATAACTTCCATTGAAGAATGAGCCGCTGAGGCAGTCTCCACCCGCCCTGTCTCTCGCTCACTCACACACACTCGCATCCCTAACAAGAAAATCCAGGTAGAAATTGATAATCAAAACCCGCACCACTGCTAAGGAAAGCCACACAAATGAAGACCTCTCCATACAGAGGCATTAGTAAATTTAGAGCTCACATCCTTCATTTCCCAAATTGAATTTGTTCTCAGATAGAACTAATGTTTGTAAATTTAAAAAAGAACATCTGGAACCTACTATCAAAACTCTAGACTGGGAGTACATTTTAACCAAAGAACCAAGTTCAAGAAATACGCAGCCCACAAGGTCCATTCGAAGACATTTGTACTTATCTGTACGAAAGGTAGATGACAGCCATGTGAGCGTGAGCATGTCGCATGTCTGATACCGTTGTTACAAGATTTCACATCGGTAAAGAAGGTTTTATGAAAGTGAGTAGAAGAAATAATGGGCTGCATCATCTGACTGCAAGTCCACCTCCGTGGTCCGCTGGCTCTCATCTGGCTGAGCTATTCAGCCACAGACAACACCACGCACATTCTTTCTTGATGTCTTTTGGATACTCCGCCACATTCCACTCGATACCTGGAAGTAATGCCCATCACAGCTCCTTACAAGAAGGGGTCCTGGTGCGTCTCCATTTTATATGCTGATAGTTCCATTTTGTTTGTTATTTTAAAATGTGATTTCTTAGATCACAAAGATCACTAATTAAAGATGTTTTCTCCATATAAGACAATTGTTGGCTATCCAGAGAGATACATGATAGTTGATGATGGATGGATGGAGGGATGGAGGAATGGAGGGATGGAGGGATCCACCCACATAACTTTCATGTATTTATATTCCGTTGATGTAGGTATTTATTTTCATCTTTAATTAGTGACTTTACCTCAAGAATTAAGTAAAAAATACCTTAGTGACACATCCACATTAATAGTGACAGTAACAATGATTAGAATTATTGAGTGGAGTAAGCTATTATTTATAAATCTTATGAAGTCAAAGCATTTCTGTGCAGTTAGCCACAAGATATTTGCATGCCACTTACTCGGTTTTAAGATGGTTGAATACGGCAGATGGATAGTTTGTTGAACTGATATTTTTCATCATATAGACATGACTTGTGAAGTTGAGAATGGATTTGATTTTTACCATCTGCACAAAGATTCTCTCCTGGCATATTTTGTACAGCATGACATCTAATTTAGTTAGTAGAGTTGTTCTTCATATTCCTAAACTCAAATAATTATGATGTATTTAAAATATTCTATGTTATATAGTTTTATTCACTCTGCAAAGGTGCCTTGAGTATGAAAGATTGAATATTTTTCCACTTGGAAAGCACATTATCTGTGTTTCACATTTGTTCACAAATATTAAGAGATGATGAAAGTAAAGTCAAAAAAAAGAGGACCCCATAAACAAATCACCTCTAAATAATTATGCTGTATATTAAAAAAATAGTAATGTCAGAAAGGAGGAGTCCATTACTGTACTTTCTTAGAGAAAAAAAATTAGAAAATTAAATTAATTTGAAATCTGACATTTTAATTCCAGTTGCACTTTGAAAGAAAATCATATTTCCATGGTCTTGAGGGTCTATATTAAAATTTTTATTGTATGATTGGCACTCTTTATTTAAAGAAACAATGTGGAAAAATAACAGATGTAGCAGCAAAATAACATATACCAAAAGGATTTTCCAGATTTGCAAATATTTTTTCTTTATAATGGTAGACGGGGATTAAATGAAATGTGTGTGCAGTGGCATGTTTGGAGAGCTAACCACAAGTTTATAGTGTCACCAACTCTGTGATTGCATCATCACTGTGATCGTACAAATTAAAGCTGGAAACAAATAATTCCATAACTAAGAAAAATTAGTTGTTGTTATTGTTAAATTTCATGGCGCTCTTGAAAATATTTTAGCAAACCAGAGGTCTAAACTATGTTGCCTGCTATGTTAAACTTTATTTCTTAGTATTCTGATCCAAATGCAGTCATTACATATTATCATGAGTCACCAAAAATCCTTTTTCTATAGCCCATAAGTGCTCGGACTTGGAAACTAACAGAACGTTCTTTACTCCTTAGCTGAATTCTCTAGTATTTATATCACCCTGTGAAAGTTACGATAGGCTTAATTTTCCACATCAAACAGTCCTAAGTAATGACAGAATCAATCTCACAGAATTGTTTTCAGTAATAAAGTCATTAATACCTGGTAAACAGCAAGGTGGTGAGACAGTCAAAGCAGAATATAAAAGTCAGATAATATTGTCACTGTTTAGTCTGTTGTGAATATGGTATATATGTTTACAGCCATTAAAATGCACATGCAATAATCTTTAGCTTCATTTCAACTTTATTTTTTGATATTTAAGTGTATTTACATATTAAAATTTATGTTTTAATCCTAGAAAGTGACCATTTTTAATTGTACCAGACAATTTATCTTCTGGTGTGGACTGAACTATGCAGCTTTCTTATTCTTATTAATCCCATTCTTAGGCAACTTATGTGAAGTCCTCAGTCCCAATACTCAGAATGCAGCTGTCTTTAAAGATAAGGCTTTTATAGATGTGGATCTAATATACTGTGGCTGGTGTCCTCTAAGAGGAGGCGATGAAAGGAGGACGCTGGTGTCGGAAGGACCTCGGGAGGGCAGAGAAGGCAGGCCCCGCAGGCGGAGGAGAGCAGGACGGAGAAGTACCTGCCGGTTAGCATCTTGGTCTCACACAGGCAGCGTTTTGACCTGGGAGAAAAGAAATCCGCACCTGACAGGCAGCGCCAGCCTCCCCTCCCGCCCAGCGCAGCTCCAACCTCCCCCCCAGCGCACCTCCAACCTCCCCCCCAGCGCAGCTCCAACCTCCCCCCCAGTGCAGCTCCCTTGCTCTCCCTTTGATTTCATGTTTCTGTTTGTCTCTTACTGACGACCTGTGTTTTCTAATGACAGCAGCATTTTGGTACTTAATGGGAGCTTTATTTTTCTACATCATACTTTTTCTAATCTTCTATTTTGAGACAGTCAAGGAGTGATCAGGGCATGATGGAGAAATTAGGATGCTGGAAAGGGAAATGTGTGGTTTCCAGAATTAAAATAGTTACTGAGAATTATTAGCTTTTCAAATTTGCAGACGTCTTTTATCTCGTCTAATTTCCTCAGCCTAGTGTGGCTCAGTACCTCTACTTGCTGGGTCCGGTTTTCTAGCCATAGGGCCTAATAAGTGATAATGTGATATGATATGTAATAACATGATAATGATATGATGTGTAACAGATTAACTGTGGTGTTCAGAGGGCTTTATTTTTTTGTGCTTTGATATTTTTATTAATTTAACTTATATTTAGAATCAAAGTTGATGTTTCAAGTTTCAAGTTTTGATTTTATTAAGATGCCACTACTTTCTAGGGTAAAATCCACCCATTATATTATGCAGAATTTCAGTTTTCCTCAAACGTAAACCTGCATGGATCCTTTCTGCCATGTGACTTTGAACTTTCTGCTTGTTCCTAATGGTGAAAATTGGAGGGTGCCCGGAATCCCCGTGGGCGCTCCCAGGAAGGCGATAGACGTCCTTTGAGCCACACACCCACAGTGATTGGATTCAAGTGTTCTCAAAGTGTATTTCTGTGATTCTCAGTTTGGTGGGAGCAATCGTTAGTGGACAAGAGAGGTCTGAGGGCTAACGACACGCGTGAGGCTTTCGTTGGCTCCGCGGTCTGTGGTGGCGGACTGGCAGAACTCTCCTTGTCTCCGACCCGCGACGACCGTCCTTCTGTTCGGCTTAGCAGTATCTGACACGTGGTGGACACTCTTTGTAGAGCTAAAACATACACAGATTGAGATAAACCTTTACATAGCAGTCGAATTTCACCTGACATTGACACATTCTGCATTCCTTATGAGTGTGTTCGGGTCCAGGTACTATATCTTTGGGATGGTTAACCTAGTGCATGAGAAAACTAAGAGTTTCTATGAAATGGAAGGATCTCTACATTCGAATCTGAATCGTTAAGATTGCCTAGTATGTAGCTGTAAACATGGAAAGCATACCATATGTAATAAGCCAAATAGTCACATAAATAAGATTTTGATAAAATTAACCATCATTTGTATATTAGCAAAATAGCAGTGATTCCTTCGGCTTGTCTTATGTCATGTCTGCATGTGTCTTAGATACCTTTCAGGATGTGAAGGCATAATTCTATTCGTCACTGGGCAGTGACACACAGCAAGGCAAAGGAACCTTTGCTTCATTGTTTCTCAATATTTATATTTTTCAATGAAACCAGATGGTGGGAGAAGCCTGCCGCCTCCACTTACAGGGATGTGTTCCCTGGCAAAAGCCCAAGTAACCTGGGGAAGCTCTCAGAGGCACAGTTGCTACAGCCAAGTTTCTTCCACTCGAGTGTCCCCGCTGGAGCCGGGCCAGCCCAGCCCAGCCTGCATGGGGATGAGGCAGAAGTATAGCCCTTCCTTCTCAACTAATGGTGTTTGCACAGGCCAGTGCTTCCCAGTCCTGAAGTGGGGGTGGGGGAGCTGCCCTAGGAAACCAGCAGTAGCGCCTGGAGGTGGAATTGCTTCTGTGGGCTCCGCCTGAGCTGCACCCGAGCACTGGATAGAAAAGGAGAAGCAGATGAGCATCCATCCACCGCTGCGGCGCACCAAGGGTCTCTGAGCTAGGGTTCTGGGGAAGCAGGGATTTGGGCGGTGCAGCAAGTAGGGGAGATTCCTATTAGAAGACCTTGCACAGTTGTCTTTCAGAAAATGATTCCTGTGGCGGGACACTCTAAAGCAATTTTTGGGTATAGAGAATACTCTATACCCAACATCTATACCTGTAACATGTGCGAAGACACACAGGCTGCATATCATATGCATGCGGCTTTTTCCATCTGTGTATTATATAAAATTTAAATCATCCCAGACATAAAAATACCCTAGTCCTTTAATGCAGATAAATTAATGTTAATTAAATCTATTAGCTTCTGTGTTGATGCTGGCATTTATGTAGGCAGCACCATCTGGCAGGTTGTATGGAAAACATTATAGAGTTTACCACATAAAATGGAGATGACATATATGAATTTATAATCATGTTGTCTTGTACTATTTGTGTCTCCTGGCTTTCTTTGCCTAAAAAAATAGGAAAAGCCAGACTATAAAGGCAAAAACTGCTGAGATTAGCTAGAGCAGGGTTTCACTCCTGGTCCTGTCTGGTCTACTTTAGTCACTTACTTAGTCTCTGTCGTTCCTGGGTGCCCACCACCAAGTATTACGGCGGTGATTCATTCCCCTATGGTACCTTCTGGGAAAGCCATAATCAGTAATAGAAACCAGCTTGTGTTGCTAAAACATCCCTGACCACGCGCGGTTTTTATGGCACTAAAAGATAGAATGAGATTTAGAAATGTCACACCCCAGAGAAATACAACGCTTTCATTCGTTTGGAACTCAGGGACATTTCAAGCTGCCATTCAAGGCGCGGCCCGAGCGGAGGAGAAGCGCGGCACTGCGAGTCAGATGCGGTTGTGATGCCGCCGGTGGGCTGCGCGGGGACACGCGCGGGTGCAGTCTGGGCGCTGCCGAGGCGCGTGGCAGCTTCTTTCCCTGGAGTTCTAGAAGCTGAGCCGGGGGCGACTCATTTATGCGTTTTGAACAAGAACTTGGGACTTCAGTACTTGCCGAAATCGCTTCTGTGACTCGGGCCTCCTCGGGTCCTGCCTCTCTTTGTCTCAACCCCCCCCCCCCAGGAGCAGAGCGTGGGCAACAGGCATGGCAACGCCGTGAAAAACCGACGTGACATGGAACTTAGTTCAGGGAGGGGGAAATAGAATGACTTTCTAGGGATAGAATGAGGGAGAGACGGACGGTCAGGGACAGCTTCTCTACTGAGCTGTTCGAGCTACCCTACGTGCCGCGATGGCCCGTCCGAGCTTCGAGGTCGCCTGCAGGTAGCTGTAGGATGCGTGCAGGCTGCGCAGTCCCGGCCCAGGGTGGGGGCGGCGGGGCGGTGTCCCCTCCTGGAAGGCTGTGCGTGTCCTCACCCTGCTCGGTGGTTCCCCTTTAGGGTCAAGCTTTATGGGGGAGTGACTCTTTTTTGGCTTTATTAAGTAGACACACATTATGTGAAACGCACAGTGATGATTTGGGGCGCCTCTGCCATGAGGTGCTTACCGAAATGCAATTCACTGAGCCTTTCCCTCTCGTAATTACTGTTTTATTGTTTGTATAGATTTACAATCTATACAAGTGTATTCTCTTAGTGGAATGGTGATGTAAATGAAATAAAGAAATGAGCATATAATTACAGTACTTTAAAATGTAAAAGGTACGTGAGATGACATTTGAAGTTTTCATTCGGTTAGTCTTTAAAGGTATCTGTATTTACCCGTAAATTTCTATGGGTACTTGGTGATATTTGAGACAAATATTTGGTGTAATTTTTAGAGGCTGTATCGTGTGCTTCTTTTACTAGATGCAGTAAATAGGTGAATGAGCTATAATAAGAAAGTAAAAAATGGCAGAGGTCACAGGAAAGATAAAGATAAACAAGCAGCAACAGGAAATCCCTCAAATCTCACTGGTAACGTGCACTTCTGCAGAAGAATCTGCTGAAATCTGACGTGGAAGCGCATCCCCTGAGCCCTGGCCTACTCGGTGCTGGTCGCTGGGAAAACGACGAGGTGAATCACAAAGCAGAGAAAGATGACTGTCTTCTCCCAACAGCGGGTTGAGCCTACAATCTGCAAAAGTTAAACGTTAAAAACTTCTAAATAAACTCTCATTGGAAAAAAGCTCCAGAACTCCCTGGTGGTGTAGGAGTTAAGTCTTAGCACTATCAAGCTAGCCTCAGCCACTTCAGCTCCAATTCGATCCCGGCCAGGGAGGGGACCCGCATGCCAGAGCAGACCTCTCCTGCCTCCCCATGGCTCCCCTCCGCAGTGTGTTCAGCAGATCTGCCTGTTCTGCTCCCGGCTCTGTCTCTGGTGAGTGTTCTCTCTGCCCCCACCTCTGACCTGCACCCCAGTTCTTGTATGCATACATAAATAAAAATAAATTTTAAAAAAGTTCGGCATGTCAGATTTTCATTTTTCAAACGCCCCAGCTAGGAGCCTGTTCCATCTAATGCGCGAGTGTGTGCCCAGGCAGGGATGCAGGTAGGTCGCTTACTGGGCACAGGTGCAACGCTCTTTTTTAATGGAGTGAAAACACCCCTATTAGCATCTGTCCCGGGTTCTGCACCGACAAGCTGCTCAGGGAAGGTGACTGGAAGCAGCCTCTGCTGTAGGCACCTCAGCCCATTTCCATTTTAATCGGTTCTCAAGTCAAGCATCTCTGGCAGACACTCACCTGAGAAATTAATGAGATCAGAGACGAGACAATGGCTTCCAGGAGGCCTTCACCTGCTTCTGACGAACAGTGATGAAGCCTTAATACTGAAAGTTTGATGTATCTATGACTTTTATAGGCATTCGGCTCCTGTTAATATGCTTCATCTGCTTTCAAAATTGATGCCTTGAGTTGCTTAGCAGGTGTATGTGAATACTCACATGATATACTTAATTTCTTTACTTGAAATATTTTAATCTTCCTATTTTAACAGATGATAAGTAGAAAGTTGGAATCATCTATTGGAGATTTAAAATTCTCCCAGTACTTAAGACATAGAACATTAACTTCATAAGCTATGGCAATAAGAGTTTATAGTCTTATGATTTTCAATTAATGTAAAAATTTAGAAGATTTTTAGTAGTGTGTTCAGAGTTGCATTCTAAGATTTCAGAAACAAGAATGGCAGCACAAATGATAAACGTTGGCTAATGCTTTATTCAAATGTAGGCAACCAACTCAGAAATAGTAACTCAGTATACTCACTGTGAACTCGGCCTCCTCTGGTGATCTCGCATTTATTGTTGGACATGACTATATCAAATGTGGAAGAAATGTTGAAAAGAGAAAATAAAATGAAAGTCCATGTGCATCTCAAAAAGCCTTCTCTAATTAATTGTCACAAAGCCTAGGTAGCCTTGGGAACAATGGAGTGGACAGTACATCCAGGGTATGGAAAGTTCTGGGATTTTCCCCCATGTGCTTTAAAGGACTTGCGTTAGTTTAATGGAATAGTAATCCAGAATTGTCTTTGTTTCTTCTTGGATCTGAATTCTAACAATAACTGACCTGTCTAAATTGGTGATGCTTTGTAATTTTTTGTCTTATTTTCTTATGTGGCTAAATGAAAAGTTAGGGGAAATAATATGTGCTTAGGCTGATACCATCTTAAACTGGAAATATTTCTGAAGTGAGAACTAGGGAGAAATAAAATTAATATCTCCAAATAATCATGCCATCCAATAACTATTAGATTTTTATAGATTAAGTTAAAGAGATAGAAATATTAGAAAGAGAGAAGATATCTAAAAAAGAGTTCTCATTAATGAAAGAATATGAATACACTCATGGTATGTTTCATGATAGAAGTATAAAAAAAGCTATAAATAATAGCTTTTAAAATTAAAACACTGATAAATGTTTACTATAAACATGATAAAAGTGGTTAAATTTCAATAAATAAATAAACCTTGCTAATATATAGAAATGCTTATAACCAAATAGAACAACCTAGAGTTTGAATATATGATTACTAAATATTTGGAAAGAGGTTAAATTAAGCAGCACTTTGGTTCAATGAAATTGACACATTCATGGTGAATATTAAGATGTGTAGCTCTCCAGTATTTCATTCTGGAAGAGTTATTTTCATGTAAACATAAAAATGTTTCTTTATGTTTTATTTTTTTGTGATGGAGAGCATATTTACATTACATAAACTATAATGATTAAGGATATATTATATATGCATAATATAATAACAATATATTATTCTGTAAAGTAGTCACACAAGTCATTAGATTTGTCAGAAATTGCATAATGATTTAAAACACCTACATATTGTTAAAGAATTCTCTCCATCAAATTTCAATTTGATTTACCAATTTATACCTTAATAAATCTGGGAAAATAATAAAGTCCTTACTCTCTTTAACTTCATAAATTCAAAAAAAAATTTCACTTAGGCCATCCTATTTTATCCCCTTTATTGAGGCAACATTGGTTTATAACACTGTGTGATTTAGGGGGATATGTCTTTAAAGAAATAATCCAGTGAAGTCCCTTTATATTCACATGATTTAAAAATATTTCCAAACTGAAATAGCAAATGATAAAAGAGGAAGGAACAGATTTGAGGTAAAGAAGAAAGAACCATGAAGCTCTATTTAGTCCAAGAGCTGTAGTTATCAAGTAAGATATTTATCATTTTAGTTAATCAACATTTATTTTTAAAAGTAATAGAACACACAAATACACTTTCATCCCTGAATACAAATCTCACCGTTAATTTTTTCCCTGCATATGTTTTCCTTGTCACTAAGAAAGATGAGTCTATTTGCATTCAACGTAATGCATTTCTGAAAAGATTACCCTATCACCTTAATTTGCTGAAAATAAAGTCATACAGACACTCACTAATGCACAAAAGAAGAGTCCTTTGAATTGACTCAAAGAACCTACTAAATAAGCCATGATCAGGGAATTCCAGAGGAAAGCATAGTGTTCATTCTATCAACAAAAATACATTTTGCCTCTGGTAAGGCTAAGGGCAGATATAATCCATATAGACTTCAGAGCCCTAAATACTGTTTAGATGAAAATCTTATCAGATTGAATGTCCCAGAACAACCTAACAGCGCAGTGGCTGGCGGCTTCGTGGCGCTGGGCACATGAGCAGCTCATCCGCTGAGGACAGGGCCACTGTGAGTTTAATCATGGAAATCTGGTAATCTCCTTGCATTTAATAACCAATATTTGTGCTCTGAAATATTAATATTTTGAATACATTTTTGAGGATCCCCAATCGTTTCTTTTCCTTTTCTTAGTACACTCAGCAGGTTGCTCATTTGACCTTGGCGCCCTCTGCACGCTGACTCTCCGCTACCTGCTCCAGCGCAGCCGCAGCCCCGCCCGGGGCGCTCCCCTGCGAGTCCCTGGAATAAAGGCGGTTGTCTCCACGCGACGGGGGTCACGACAGCGCCCCTGTTCCCTACTTTCCGAGCCTTTGGCTGGCCCTGGCCTGGACAGTCCTGGGGCGCGGGCTGCCCGCACGGGAGTGTCCTGCCCACGGGCAATACGGCGGGAGCGCGGTCCGCAGGAGCGAACTCTGCCTCCTGTCCCACCCGGACCTTCACCCACTGCTGTCTGTCCTCTCTCCTTCTGCGGGTTGCACATCAGGCAGCGCCTTGTTTTTTTAAGATTTATTTATTTATGCACACAAGAGCTGGGGCACAGGTCAAAATCCAGGGAGGTGAGAGGATTCACCAGAGACAGAGTGGGGAGCAGAACAGGCAGATCGACTGAAACACACTGCTGAGGGGAGCAGCGGGCACAGCAGGAGAGGTCTGCTGCGCCATGTGGGTCCCCTTCCTGGCCGGCGGCAGGTTCGAACTCGTGCTGCAGTGGCTGCGGTTTGCCTCATAGTGCGTTGCTTAACCCGCTGCGCCACCAGGGAGGCCCCATCCAGCAGCGCCTTTGGAGCGCACAGATTCACCATCTTCCCCTGTTCTGAGAGACGCAGGTGCCGCCGCCTCTCTGGAATACACTGCCTCAGGATTTATTTTCATCTGGAAACAGCGTACGTGGATCTTTTGTCTCATTTCATGTGCCGTTTCAGGGGATTTTTCCATTTAAAAATTCTCTCACCTTTTATTGTCATAGCTTGTAAAATACCATATCTGTGTATCTGTGTTTATAAATTTCTTATTTTTTTTCCCGGAGGAATACCTGTCAGATTTACAATAAAACCCAGAAACTGGCCCTGCTCGGTAGGTGTGCGCAGAAGTCACGTACAATACAGGCCCATATGATGCAGCAGTTCAATTTAGTAGAACTCGTTTAATAAGGAAAACTGCCGCCCTGCATTCGGAATGTCATTTCTACAGTGTTTTAACCCTACACTGGGCTTATTCCTTTAGAGTTCTTAGATGCCATCCCCAAAGGAACAAATCCAGTTGGACCTGTTAGGGACTCAAGAACCAGATTCACGACCTCGAAACTAGAAGAACCATCCACAGCCTTGTCAAAGGGCATGTCCTAAACAGTGTGTGTGTGTGTGCGCGCGCGTCACAGACAGGCTCCGCCAGGTGTTTGTTTAAAATCAGTCACGCAGTGTCTGCACCTCTACTTTCCGAGACAATATTCACAGTGTTCACTTTTAAGAGGATCCTTTTCCATCTGAGAGGCGCGCACCTCGCATGAAGGGCGGATGCCGCCCTCTGTGTTACTCTTTGCACGGTTACCTTCATTTCATCTTGCTCTCCACTTAGATGTCTATGTCTGCATTAGACATATCCGCTTAGATAGGAGAAAATGGATGTACAGGTTTTAAACAAAATTTTGAGCAAATAAAATGTTTGATTATTTTATTGAGGGTGCGAGCTCTAGAACTTTGACTTTTATTCAGATATGCTGCTGGCCAGGCGTTCTGCTCACAGATCTGCACCCGCTGCCTCTCTCATGATGACAGAATCATTATGACAACCACAGGCCGGAGCACGGTCCTGTCTCCCGAAGCCTTGACCCCAGGTCACGGCCGTAGAAGTAGTGACACCCGTACTTGAGGCAGTCTGCTCCCCCTGAGAGGCAGTGGACAGGGGCTGGCTCCACAAAGGGCTTGTTTCGGAGCACTTGGCCCGTGTCCCCTCCACCCTTGGTGTAACCCTTCAGACCTCCAATGTCAAAGGTTTCGCGAAGCTCTTTGCCCCAGAACCTGCCCCATTGTTCATCTGCCCTCCAAGCCCAGCTGCTGTCGGAGCTCCCTGGCCCTGCGCTTCCCTCGGAGGTCTGGATTGCCCTTTGACAAGGGTGCGGGACTGTTCTTCCAGATTCGAGGTCGTGAATCCGGTTCTTGAGCCCCTAACAGGTCCAACTGCATTTGTTCCTTTGAGGATGGCATCTAAGAAATTCTAAAGGAATAAGCCCATTTTCAGGGTTAGAACCTGAAAAATCAAAATAGATGCCATGTATAAGAGGTCAGAAAAGCAATGGCAGCCACCCCAGAATTAAGGAACAAGATAGAAATGGTACAGAGAAGAGAGGAAAAGAGGGCTTGAGAGAAAGTAGAGATCACAGAGGAATGAGAATGGCCCAAGCCATGAAAGGTGGAAGACAACTCTGCCTGCAAACACGGTCTCGGTTAAGCTCGTTGTTTTAAGAGACAGAAATCAACTATTACTAACAAAGCCAGGAAAATAATTTGTGAAGTATATGCAGAATCGAGAGAGAAGCAGAAAAATTATCCAAGTACACCAGTGGCCATTTTGATCGTTAAAGTCCAATATCTATTTCTTAGAGGGAAAAAAAAAATGAAATTGATATGTACTGGATTTAATGTTTTAAAAAATCATAATAAAACATTCCAAAGAAATGCTTTAGTGTGAGAAACACAAATTATGTATATTTTCACTTGTCTCCCATAGCGATTCTTCGCATTGGGTTGGAAAACGTGGTGGTGCAGGTGTCTTCTAGAGCTGACACGCAGAAATCTATCAGCACCAAGTCATCGTGGGATATTAGTGGCCCAACTCCGGGGGCCTCTTCCTAGGAAACCAAGAACCAAGTCCCTAGAAATCTAGGGAAAGGCCTCCATGTTTCCAGGACAACAGTCTCAGTCCTCGTGGCGTTCCTTCATCATTTGAGTCCCCAAAGGCAGTTTTCCTGGAGGCAGCACTAGTAACGGTGAAATCTGTGCTTAGGCTCTGCACTCTGAAATAAACCCCGCAGAAATAAGTGTACATCTAGATTCACTGAAGTGCAACCATCGCTCAATAAGCACATTTTTTTAAGCCAGAGAGAAAAGACAAATGACCTACAATGTCATGATGTTAAGACATTATTTTTCATTAGCCAATGTGGCTGCCAAAAAGCTGGCCGCAGTAGTTTCAGATTGCTGACAAACTCTCAATGTAGCGCTTTACATCTAAATTAGCCACACTTCCATGATAAACTAAAGCACACCTACATTGAATACAAAACCAGAGTTTACAAAAATATCTGCCGATGGCTAGCCTTTACAGGGAACAAACATAACCCCCTCCGAGAGGACCCTTGGCTTCTGCTAACTGCTGCCTCTGAGACTACCACGGCAATGTTTCCAAGAAACAGCAGCAGCAGCAAAAAACATTTGCTGGAAAAGAAGCCAGGGATTTGCGAATTCATGAACATCTCCATTTGTACAGCAGTTGCAATTTTAAGGCGAGCACACGTACGTAGCTTTGAAGAATCTGAGATCCTGCAAGAAGTTGCAGCTTCTCTAGCCAGAAGCAGAACGGGGTTGCTCTTTCCAGACAGACCTCCGTCTTCCTGAAGCACTGCTGTTCATTAAGAAAGGGGCCCCTCTTACTACCCACCCTATGGAGGGTAGCCTGTGATTAATATAATTGCCTGGAAAGATTTAAAATAAGTTTGATTCTGCAGTACTGTTTCAAATACATGGGGGACAACTAAATGACCCAATTATGTTAACTAAAGAAAAAAAAAAAGGTTGCCAACCTGCAGATGAATAGGTTACTTCCTCTGGGCGCTGGAATCATGGTTTACTTACTGATTTCCAGCTGTTATTTTTAAACTGAAACAATTTGAAATTGTTTTGCTAAATGGGAACATTCCGGGTGGAACACACGATTAACGGCAAGGCAAACTGCAAAAGGTGTGTCTTCTCTGCCAGGAAAAAGTCATTAATTCTACATGAGAATAGTGCCAATAAGAAACATATGCTTGTTCACGATTCTTTCTATAGAAACTAAATGTGTCGGAAAGTGTTTTCTCAATGGGCAAAATCCCTGGTCTGACTTTCCAAGCACTCAGACTAGACCAGAGTGGAATATCCCCCATCAGGTTGTAATGGGAAAGCAGAAATGACAATACAGAGTCACTCATCTCGCTGTGCTTTATCACCATGTAATAAAATCCTGCAGACGGCATGTAGCTACTAGACGAGCCTCCGGGGTGATTCTCAAGGGGACTGAGGGTTTCTCTCACATCATGTTGGATTTGTTATAAAAACCAGTCTTCAGCTTCATTTACTGTGGTTTGTCGGAAGTGGATCAATCAGATGCTTCGTAGTTGATATCATTAAGAAAAGAAAAAGTTAAAAATGATGTTTTGTGTGCGATAGACTGCCATAAATAGAAAGAGGAAAACCTGAGGAAACTAGAGTTCAGCATTGAAATTCATGTTAATTTAGGCAACACGATGGATATTGTTGAAACACCAGCTATATAATCAAAATTGATAAATATATATTTATTTCAGTTAATTAATGAACTACCTCCTAATTGTATTGTTCATAACTCAAATCAAAAGGTTTGCTTCCGTAATAGATTTTAAATGTTTCAGTGAGCGCATTTGAAAAAGAGACATAAAAATGTAATCTCCTGAAGTGCCTTCCAAAATTCTTTCTCAGAAGCAATTATAAATTGTGAGGTTTGAGACTGGTCCATTTTCACCTCTGAGCATCCAAAAGTTAATTCATTTTTATTTTCTCAAGATTGTTTTGACCTAGAACATCTCACTTGCTTGCCTGTTTGAAATGCACTTTAATATTTGAATTAAAAGTATCAGAGTTCCCTCCCCAAATTCCTTCTACTTAGAAAAATGGAGCTATTATAGAACTACTAGATCACATCTCACCCCAACCCACCCCTGCCCCCCCAAACCCCTCCCTGCCATTTCACTTAAAGTCTCTGTAGGCTGCTTGGGAGCTGCATGTCAACTGAGAATCTTGGAGCCTTTTCTTTCCAGCGTGGCCTGCAGATGTTTCTTCAGTCTTTTCCGTCAGGCATTTTCTCTCCCGTCCTTTGTTTTCCCTCTGTTTTCCAAATACTCTTGTGTGAGACGATTCTGCTTCTGTGCAATCTATTCGGTGTAACCAACACTGCAATGCCCTCAGCCGTTTCCCTCCAACTCCTTTGAAGACAACAGCAGACGTAGGAACTGGAACCTTATTATTTACCCTTTCTTTTCTGCTACTTAAGACTTGGAGAAAACATCATGCATAAAACATGCACCCCAACCATGCTTGCACTGCCCCTCAGTGAATTTTGGGGCACACCCGCTCTCTCCACCATATGGCCTGGAGTTACTGGCGTCTGGGCACGGGCCTGGCGTCCTTTGCAGCCTGCCCTCAACACAAAATATGTGGATTGCTTTTAAAAGTCAATTTCGAAACTCTAGCCCTTGGTAAAGACTAAATTAAAAACAGCTTGAGAAGAGTTGAACATGACAAAATAATAGTTCAAGGAGATTTAGAGATACTGTCAGAAGTTATGCTGAAGTTAGAAGAAACAATTTAAAGGTTATTCCAAGGAACTTGCAGCTCTCATTTTAATGCTAATGAACCAAGAAATATTAGGCTAAGGGAGTTAATCTGTATTCAGAGCATTCTAATAAATTAAATGAAAAGGTGCAGATCTAATGCAACTTGCAAATGCTGGTTTCAATAATTGTCACATCAGCTGAGTATTTATCTAATCAGCGCTGCTAAATTTACCTTTCTCACTAATACTGCTTTTCTCTTTTGTCACATCATTTTAGTGGCATTTTAGCCAAACTGAGGATTTCCCCCGAATCACTTGAGAACAAAAACGATAAAGCTCTTATTCAAAGAAAGAGTGATAAAGTCAGAGAAAGTCATCTTAAAATGCATCTGACTTATGCTTGTCTTGACAAGACCCATCCCTTAGAAGAACTTACAAATGTCGGCCCCTTTATTTCTTCCGCATGCTGGCATTTTGTGTGCAATCTATGTTTACAATATTTTTCAGAGCCTCACTAGTCTACAGCAACAAATGTATGCTACCTCTAATGAAAGGGACTTTTCTAGAACCTTCTCTGGTGCATTTCATTCTGTCCTCTCCACCCATTTTGCATCCCCCCCGCCCCCTCTGTGCCACCAGTCCTGTTTTCTTCTAATTTACTTAAGAATAAAATATGGAAACATTGGGCTATGGCACAGTCTCCTTAATGTGTTCCCCACATCGCCCTCAAACAGCACATGTTGAACAGGGGGAGTCTTGTCCTCTTGGCCACTGAGCAGAACAACTTAGTGCCGCAAATGGAAGCCCTCCATTCCCCCCAAATGAAGCACTCTAAAACAAAGGTCCATCATCCTTTCTGATATGGCTTACATTTTTACTTAACTTTAGCTATAAGCCTTCTCTGCTTCTTGCCTTGCTTTCAGTAATGATTGTTTTGCTCAATTGGTTCCTGTGATGCATGCAGGAAATGCTCACGACCCTTTTCTCCATGTAAATCACTTAAACACAACAATTACAAAAAGTCCTGAGAATTCACTGTATGGGGCCGTGTGAAAATTTTAAAATAGGTTCAGTGTCTTACAGGAAGAATTGGCACACATGTAGGCATGTGCATTCTGATCATGGAATATTATAGAGCATAGAAAAAAGAACAAAAGGAGGCAAATTAAACCATCCGGCTTGTCCTGAGTTGGTTCATTTATAACATTCAAAATGTTTTTAGCAAAAGGCTTAGCATTAATGTTACAGTCCTCTACTTGGTAGGTTTTGATGAAGTCTCTTTGGAAAAGTTCTTAATGTAAAAGAGATTTCACAGAGAACACTATGGAAATAAGAAATGGAAAGAAAAACCATGTTAGGACGAGGGGAAACGAAGAGTGCAACCACAGCTGCTCATACTACGAGAAAAGAATTTCCATTTGGAGTTTATGATGAAGTGTCTTTTTTTATAAAAGTGACCTTTCTTAAAAATGAAGAGGCGTGCCTTCTCCTTTAGCAAGAATATTGCATTAATAATTGTCAACTTGCAATTAGAAGAAGAGCAGGCTTTCAATTCTTTTAACTTTTCTCTAAAATGTTGGCACATGAAAAGAAGAGCACTGGACAGATGGGAAATTAGCATGTCATAAAAATCTATAATAGATTGGCTGTGGCTGTCAATCTCATGCAAGTAATTACATCATGATGCCTTTTCCTGAAAATTACTCTGGACTTGCAAGGGAAGAGATAATGCAGATAAGGCAAGGACAACACAAAGAAAGAGCATTCTCTTTGGATATGAGTTGCAAATCTCTCTAACTGTTTGCCAGGATGAAGACATCCTAATTATTTTTGCATAATAATAACAACACACAAATACCCCATTTTTGAGAGGGGCTTGTGCATATGAAGGGTGGCGGCTCCTCACCCACTGGCCTCCCTGGTCAGTCCTCAGCCTCAGCTCTCTGCTGCCCTTGCGCCGAGGAGGGCCTTCCCTGACACACCCTTCACCTGAAACACGCCCACGCGGAGGTCACGGAGCACTCTTCCATGAGGCCGCCAGTTCTGGGCTCCGAGTGGACGTCAGAGGGCGCCACGGAAGCTGTGGGGCTCGCGAGCCGCTGTGGCGGGACCATCCGGGAGGTCAGGGTACGTCTGCGTGCCCGGGAGTGGGGCCTCCTGCTCTACTGACAGACTCACTTCCGATATCGGCTCCCTTCGAGTGAAGAAACTGCTCTTCGCTAGGACCCGCTGATGTTCCTTCTGCCTCTTCTCTGAGATGGTGGTCACTTAGCACGGGGCTTGTCAGCGTCCACGCTTCGGGAGAGTCGCTCTCGGCAGAACTGTCGCGGGCATGACAGGAGGCAGGGCCGGGCCGCAGGTGCCAGCAGTGCGCTTCCCCTCAGTGGTGTCCACCCAGAGCCACCCGGGCCTGAGCGCGCGCCCTGACGTGGGTGCTCCCCTTCACAGTCTCTGTCCCACGCCTGGGACTTTTCTATCTGCCTGGAAGAGAAGGAACTTTCTTCCTGCAGCTCCACTCCGTTGGTTCCACAGAGACAACAGGAATTAATGAGTAACTTCGGCTTAGTTGCCAGGATTGGGAATAAGGAAGCTTAGTGAATTCAAGTGAAAAAACGCAATAAAAAAGACAAAATTAATATCTCAAAGGTTTCTTCCCCACCACCTGCACATACCTGCACATATAACAGGATGTGTTCCCTGCAACCACCAACGAGCGAATCCCACCACTGGACTACAGCGATTTCCTAAAGAAAACGTTTTTATTATTATTATCATTTACTTTTGGATGCAACTAGGCTATAGGTCAGAGGTGGGGGGTGGTGAGAGGAACAGAGTGGGGAGCAAACAGGTGAATTTATTGAAATCCATTGCTGAGGGGAGCAGCAGGAGACAGGAGAGGTCTGCTGCACCCTGTGGGTCCCTCCCTGCCTGGGAATTGAACTCAGCCCGTAGTGGTCACTGCCTGAGACTTAACCCCTACACCACCAGGGAGGCCCCTAGAAATCTTGCTTTGATACAACCTAAATTTTGAACCCTGTGACCTTTTTAGTAATGAAAATATCTTGGAAAATTCAAAAATCATAGGAACAACATGGACGGAGCTGCAAAGTGAAATAATTCAGGAGGAGAAGGACAAATAACTGGACGATTTTCTCTGTGTCGTGTTTAGAGAAAGGTAAAAAAAAGGTGGAGGAACAGGCAGAACTCAACCAAGAGAAACCCGAGACTTCTGACCGCAGAACCGAGGCCGGCAGAGGGACGGGAGCTGGGAGCAGTGTGGAGGGCACTGGGGCTGCAGTGGGGACGGTGGGTGCTCTGGCCGGTGGCGTAACAGCACCCACCCAGAGAGGTGTGCAGACCTGTGCCCCAAATCCTGTACCGTCACCTCGACTGAAAAGCCACTCTGAAGACCTGAAATGAAACGATGAGGCTGCACGGTCAAGCCAGCCAGCGGCAGCAGCAGGCTCGGACCAGCCCCGGTCACAGTGACTCCCCAGCGCCGGAGGACGTGGAAGCGCAGGCCTCTGCGGACAGGCGTGCTGTGCCCGAGTCTGCCCGCGCACTCTGGCTGGCGCACCTCGTCTGTAGCGTGCCTGTTCGCCGTGAGGGCCCCAGGAGAACCGCACCGGCCGGATCCTCTCGTCTCCCACGCAGACGCATCCAGCTGTGTCAAGGCCCAGCGGGCGCCCAGGCCCAGGGCGGGCCGCGCGTCCGTCCACGCCCCTCGCCTGCTTCTCCGGAATCGCTGACTTTTCTAGCCTCTGCCCAGAGCTGTGACCACTCCAAGTCCCGCCCCACGTCCCCTTTCAGCTTTGTGAGATGAAGCCCAAACCTTCATCCCTCGCCGCCGAGAAGCGTGCAGGTGTCTCGTGTACCGGCCCTGGGGGCTGGAAATGTCGTCAGCTTTTAAAAACTGTGGAAAGAAGCAGCCTACTTCGCAGACCGTTACCAAGGAACGTGCGCCTTCTGAAGCAAACGCACTTGAAGGAAGCCAAGGCACACAGCCCCTGAGTGCGCGGCGCTGGCCGGGTGGAGGCGCGACCCGGCCCCGTGCACCCGCCAGGCGCCTGTTCCGTTTGAAAGAAAGCAGCTTTAACAGCTTATAATCAACACGGCCTGCTTGTTAGCTTTAGCACGGGTTGTCTCCTCGGAAGCAGAGGCTCGCTGGAAGGTCATTACGAGCTCCGCGAGGAAGTTGCCATTTCTGGGGCCCAGCCTTGCTCCCATAATGTTCCTCGCGGCGCGGGGGTGTCGCCGGAGGGAGGCCGGCGCTCGGCTCATTCTCACATTCCGCATGTTCATATCGTCCCCTGCCATTTGAAACGCTCTCTCTCGGGTTCTCAGGCCCTCCTCTCCTCCCCGCGCTCCAGAGACCTATTTAAAGTTCTTTCTGCTTTGCTGCCAGCATATGGGAAAGCCTGGGGTTTGATTTTTCCGGTTCACTCGGTAATAACTTCCAGAACTTGGGCTTTTCGTATCTTTTTCACCAAACACACTTTGCTTGTTTGGATTAATGATAAGCTAGCTTTAAGGATTTACTTTCTATCTAGTTGACTTAGGAAGTAAAACAGAAACAAAAGAAGTCCTGGTCCTTCGCGCACCCACTCACCCTTCATTCACCTGTCGTTGACCGTACTGAGCATGGGGGGATCACGGCCAGTCAGTAGGTGTGTCAGAAACGGGAGTGGGAGCATGCAGTGCCCCTGCCTGGAGGACTTTGAACAGTTGTGCTTCTCTCTATAAACGCATACATTTATCTGTAAGTCACTGATGACTGTCCGCTAAAGGATTAACTGCACAAACACACATTGCACGTGCATGTGTGTTTATGTGTGTGTGTCTGTCCTTTGCATGTAGGTGCACATAAGTGTGCACATGTGTTCACGAAGTCCTTCATGCAGCATACATTACGTGAATGCACTATGCGAGGGACACGTTGGATTTGTGAACAGAACTTACCTGAAGTTACTTGAGACATTGTAAAGACAGGAGCTTTAATTGTTCATTGCACCATTTCCTCATTGTGGACACAATCCTGAGTATGTTGGGGGTACACACCTCTTCAGATGCAGGTCACCAGCCACGCCCCCACCTCTCACTGGTGCCCAGAACCTCCCACTGGTAGCCCCCCCTCCCCGCTGCCCCACCAATCGCCCCCTCCCGAGCCTCAGTTCTGCAGACTTGTGCTAAAGTCTGACTTGGTCCACCTTTGCCAGCCCCTTCGCTGCGTTTCTTTATACCCCACGCGTGGGTGGACGCATCCGGGAGCTTCCCCGTGCCGCACAGCTGACCTCCGGGCTTGTCTTCCTGGGATGTATGTGCGAAGGGCGGACAGGCGGCCTGACAGCGGTCAGTGGCCTCGCGCCTCACCTCCCGGAGGAGAGCGGGGTGAACGCTGAACGGCCTGTTTCTAGATAGATGAGAAGGGCCACAGGGAACTCGTCCTCTCTGCAAAACAGAGAAAGTGACAGTTATAGGCAAAACCCCATAAATTGTATAAGACCTTTGCACATAAATATTATGTATATTTTTAAATGTTATGTGCAAATATCACTTGAGATTCATGGAAGCAAAATGAAAACCTGTTACTGTTTCACTGCTTCATTGTTTTGCTACTGAAATGTGCTTCTAGTTAAACCCCAATTTTACATAAAAAGTCTGGTTTCCATATTCTGTTTGATTTCTGGACACTTAAATTAACAGACTGGGTCAAGAAAAGGGCGTATTTGCAGTTTTCCTTTGAAGAAAATGGTGTTAAACTATGGGCATTTAAGTAACGTGGTAAAACAAAGTAGCTTCCTTCGCTGACTGAGGCCCGGCTAATTAAGGCAGTGGTGAAGGTCACCAACACACACTTCAAGTTCATGTGGGAAAACAGTTACTCAGTGCCAACAGTGTTCACAGCTTTTCTGGAAACATAAATCTTAAATGCATAAAACCTCCAGCGTTATCACAGATAATATGTAGTTTTGGAAAAAGTGGCTCCCCTGAAAACACGTCTCAAACTCCGGGGGTGGTTAACTGCAGCGTGAACCTGAGCGGGTCACGGACGCGCTGACGGTGGGTGGCCGCTGTTCTGAGCATGGACAGTGCTCCGCGCGGTGCCAGCACCGGGCCCGCGGCTGCTCCAGCCCACGGCCCACTCCCGGCTGTGGCGGGAGAGTCGAGTCTCTGTCTGGTGATCTCTGAGTGAGGACTATGCCCTTCCATCTTCAGATGTGACCTGTGGCCAGGCTTACGTCACTAGCTCTCCTGCTTACATCACTAGCTCTCCTGCTTACGTCACTAGCTCTCCTGCTTCTCAGGCTCCAGACTCCGTCTTGGGTATTCTGTCTTCTATAATCTCATGAGGAGATTCCTTACAGTAAACCTCTCTTTATTTCTCTCATTAGAATATAGATGATGATGGTGCACAGGTGGAATGGTGGTGGGTACTCCCTGGGGAATACAAATGATGTCAAATATAATTAATTAAATAAAAAAAGAATATAGATGATGATAAAAGGTAAAAGAGAATATATATAGGTAGGCAGATATATATATAGGTAACATAAATATAGATGATATATAAATAGATGATAGATGATTGATAGATGATATAGATTCTTCTATTTTGCTCCCTCCCTACCCTCCCTCTCTCCCTTCCTCCTTCCCTTTCTTTGTTCTGATTCTCTCTTTTTTTTTTTTTTTCTGATGAACCAAAACATCAGAAAAAAGATACAAATCTCATCTCTCCCTATGGAGAGGACATTTTTGCATTTACTAAAGTCATACCATGTTATAAACAACTTCCAGAAGAGTCAAACTACCGAAGAGAATGACACTCCCTCACTGAATTGTTAATAAAGCAAATCGGCTCTGCTCCATTGAAGATGAAACAATACGTTTAGTTTGCATTGCATTAAAAAGTAGTCTTTGTAAAGCAGTTCAGACATACCTGATATTTTCATTTTGTAGAATTTTCTCTTTTTACACTAAAAATGTAGTGTGCAGATTCCTACAGAGAAGCTATCTTCCCACATCATACTCTGCCCTCGAAGTGGCAGATACGAGGTGACCAGCCCCTTGTGCGTTTCCTCAGAGAACCACGGTTTTCCTCCGGGGTGCACCTCACACTCTTCAGGCGCTCAGGCACCACACACTTTCGGGCACGCTGAAGACGGCCTCGGCTGCGCCGCTGGGTTCTGAGCAGGGGGTCTGTCCTGGAACCCCAAGCCCTGAGACTCTGCACTTAGCTCACACCCACAGGCCTCGCCGACCCAGCGCCAGGCATCGTGTGGGCAGCTTATGGCGTTGGTGTAAGCGGATGACCGAAACATCAAAAGGATCTGAGCAGAAGGCTTGCATTGTGGGCCACAGGGGCTTCTCTCTGCGCCTGTGTACAGGCGCGCAGATTGCCTCGGGCTTCTGCAGTTGTTGGAGCAGGAGGACGGTCAGCTCGGCTGACCCTCGCAGAGGGCAGGTGGGGTTCAGAGGACCACCGAGACCTGGCCCCAGGGGCCCAAGCCTTGCCTGGGCTTCACAATACCTGTGCATGTTGTTCTGTACACTAATGTATTTCCCTTAATTTTAGTCTAGTTTCACCCTGAAAATCGGTTTCTTGCAGCTGAAAAATACATACATTTCTTGTGTTGTATAATATTGCATCGTAGAATACAAACGATGCCAAGTTGATGCTGTGACTTCTGCTCCACGGGGGGACGGGGCTACGGCGATTTGCTTCCTTCTCAGAAGGTGTGAGAAAGCCAGTGTCACCGACTGCAGAAGAGATTCTCAGAACTGGAAGCTCTGGAATAATTTGAGCCTGCTTGTGGGTGTGCCTTTGACTTAAGTGGAGAGTTGTTTTCGAGAAAAGATTATGCTTTTCGTAGAATTTTGTGGCTGGAAGGGAAACTAGAGAACATGAAATCTTCCTCCTCTTCCTCTGTGAAGGTGAAAGTGTCATTAAAAGTAAAGAGATGAGTGTCTTAGGTGAATTTACAATGTTTATTTTCTTTGGGTGAACTGGGACCTTTGTCATTACACAACTGCCCTCTTCACACCTGCGAATGCTGTTATTGCTCTAAAGTCTACACTGAGATTGCAACGTAGCCACAAGCGGTTTCTTTTTGATCACCCTCCCTGATGTGTGTGTTTACAGTTCCTGCATCAGACAGCATCATCTTCGGGCACTGCCACATTTAATTCTGCATTAGCAGAGCTCCTGACGACCTCGACCAAGCCTTGCTATAGGTTTGGAGTCGACATTTTCCCTCTTTGTATTTCTTGCTTGATCTTTAACTCATCTATTCTCAAAACTCATGGACCTTTGAAGATTTCTTTTAAAGTAAAGTGTTGTATCTTGAGGTGAGTTCCTTTGGAGTGAATTTGTGTTTACAGGGTCCAGGGGCCTTGGCACTGCCAAATGTTCCCTCCTTCATTTATTTTTTAAATTTTTTTCTTCATATATATTTGACATCAATTGTAATCCCCATGTATTCCCCATCACCATATCACCAGTGCACCATCACCTCAGTCCCCCGTGCTCCTGTTTGCCCTCAGCCCTCCCCCTCCCCTCTCCCCACCAAGTGTCCCCAATTTGTCCTGGTCTTTTCATTGTTGGTTTTTGTGTCTTTATTGTTATTCTTATTGTTCTTATTCCTTTCCTTGATCCTTATTTGGCTCCCTTATATTCCTCCTAGGGGAGGAACCAGCTGGTATTTTTCTTTTGCCTTCTGACTGACTTCGCTGAGCATAATCCCCTGCCCTCTGAGTCTCCTGAGGGATAGCCCTTTGCAGACCTGAACCAACCTGTGGTTCGTGATTGCGAAGCCATGGGTCAGTGTCCGTCTCTCCTTCCCTCTCTAGCTCCAGTAAGGTCAGGGGTCAGCAGCCTCCTCTCCTGACCGTCCCTTAGCTCAATCTGATTTTCTTTTTCTAATTCCAACACTTTGCTGGGCAAACTGAGTTAGGACCGGGGCTCAGAGTTGTTCTGATTCGGCATTCCCATTTGCCTGCGTGCAGGACTTCATCTTCTCACTCCTGCATGGCCATTAAATGCAGGGCTTTAATGCACTTCCAGATTCAGTCCTCACTTCCCTCGTGGATACGTTCGTTCTTTTCCGCTGGTCTACTTAAAGGTCTAATGTGAAACTTAGTTAAACTATGGTCCATCTCCTCGGTTCGTGTCCATCTCAGAGAGTGAGCCAACAGTGCGGCCTCTTTATCATCTTCTCTCTTTCTCTCCAGCCTATTCTATTTCTTCTGCACCTTATTCCTTCTCCAGTGTTGAAACTTGGGAAAACAGATGGGGAAAAGGGTAGACATACTTGGTGAATTTCTTTTGTAACCTATAGCAAACATGAACAGATTTCTTTGATTTGCAGTCCAGTATAAAATAAAAGATTGGGAAAATAAATTTAGTGAACTTTAATAAAAGGCAAGCTTCCCAGCTGTATATAGTATTTGAGTAAAGGCTTTTATACAATAGCATCTTTATGTGCTATATGTAAAAATCATTGTATTGATCTGAAAGAACAAAACAAATGCCAAGATAAATTTTCCTAGGCAGCTGGACCTACAATAACTTATCAATTACCTTTACACTACCAATATCCTTTCCTATTAAAAGAAAATTAAGATGAGATTGTCACCTGTATTCTCTCAATATACAATAATTTTGTTGCCATAAATTATATTTATTCTAACTGCACAAAATCCTGATACATTTTATAATAATATATGAGATCTGAACTTTTCCAACATCAATTTTATTTGAGTGGTTTACATAGTCATACAGTATACAGTAGATATACCGTACATATTTTGAGTCTATTTCCTCTTTTCTCTCTGGTTTAGATGATTTAAAATCCTATATGCCCAAACATCAAGAGGAAAAATAAATGATATTGGTAGGTTAAATAGTTTCTGTTGCCTGAATCTAAAGGGCAACTATAATAGAATATTCTGGGGTACACACATTGAAGTGAGGGAACCCCTACTGGTTCCCTGTTATCGAGTCCCGCGGGATGTGCCATCTGAAATCCCAACCTCCCCACCCCTTTTAAATTAAGTAATGCAATCCTAGAAGGAACTCGAGATTTGGGAAACAGAGACCAAAACTTACAGCCTGCTGTGGTTTCTGTTGGGTCTTGTGGGAGTGAAAAAGAAAGGGCAAAGTAAGAGATAAGGAAAATAAAGGTGAATATCTCAAACTATCATAAAAGCATACATGTAAACATGTAGGCCATCTAAAAATGCTTGTCCTGAAGCATAAATAAAAGTTGTGCAACATCAACACATTAGAAAATAATGAAATCTATAAAGGAAATTGCTGTTAAGATCAATCAGACCAGAGGCTTCTCCTTACCACAGAGGGGAGCGAGCGAGCCCTGCCCGCAGACCGAGCCTGCCTTCCGTGCGCGACCTGCTCGTCTCTGTTCGGCTGTTGTCTTCACGTGAGGGCCCAGTTCTCTCCTGCGGGCAGCAAATATGAAAGAGATGGGATTTCCTCAACGTTGGCTTATTCAAATCTGTTCTGTGCGGATGCTCTTTCCTTCTTTAAGCCTTGTACGCGCTTCCTTTGAAAGCGGTGCGGTTGCCTCGACGGCGATGGCCTGTCCACCACCACGGGCCTGGCCAGGCACCGGTCTCGCTGTGCCCGTCTTCTCCAGAGTGCTGCTACTGGGTAGTTTAAAGATCCATTGAAATTGTGCGCACAGATCGCCAAATCCAAGAAATGCCTACACAGTCGTATCTGAATAACATTCATATTTTTTTCTCCTGGATATTCTCTAATTCATTCTATACAAGTCATTGAGACATGTTGTGTTTAACTCTCGGGTCACGTTATGCGATTAGTGCTACCGGAGTTTTAGTGTAGTTAGTTATTTTTTAAGATTGATTTATTTATGCATACAAAGGCTGCGGTGCAGGCCCGAGGTGTGGGGGGTGAGAGGACTCCCCAGAGAGAGTTGGGGACAGAACAGGCAGACGGACTGAAACACACTGCAGAGGGGAGCAGCGGGGAGACAGGAAAGGTCTGTTGTGCCCTGTGGTCCCTCACTGGCTCTGACTCAAAATAGCGTGGCAGGGGCTGCAGATGCCTTATGGTGCTGAGACTTAACCCCTGCGCCACCAGGGAGGGCGCTATGGGGATTTTAAAAATATTGAAGAACAAAACCTACTGCCTAGCGTTGAGCCCCAGACATTCCCTCAGAAGGCATCAGCTCCACACCAAGGGCACTGCAGACAGCGCGGGAGCGGCCCCGCAGGACAAGCAGTCCGGACATGACAGACTCAACCACTGGAGCCAGGGGCCATGTGGCCCTAGGGCACAGCACAGAGGACCCAGCGTGGGTCCTGGGAGCTGAGGAAGAGCCTCCAGCCAGTCTGTGCGGAGCCACCACTCCTGCTGTGGCCTGAATGGACTTAGAAGTGCGCTGTGCGCTGCAGGTGAAATGATTTCTGAGGGACAGGTTAGGTCGCTACTGCCACTTAATGCGAACTGAAGTAGAGTGACCTGCGGGCATCGTTTATCTAAGACACCACCGGGAATGCTTAACTTATTCCCGCTACTGGCTCGGTGGGGAGAGGCACCTGGAGCACTCGGCCCAGAGGCCTGGAATCTCTCGCTCCCCACGACCTGCCCTCATGGGACAGCTTCACATCAGCGATTTGGGCGTAGCTGTAAAAGCTCATCAGCAAACCAGGGTTCCTCCCAGGCGCAGCTCAGCGGCTAGTTAAGCAATAAGTGCCATTGGGGCCTCCCTGGTGGCAGAGAGCTTAAGTCTCAGCACTATGAAGCTTCCGCAGCCACTGCAGCCACTGCATTGCGACTTCGATCTCTGGCCAGGGACGGGGCCCACATGGCACACTCTTCTGTCTCCCGCTGCTCCCCTCAACAGTGTGTTTCAGTGGATCTACCTGTTCTGCTCCCCACTCTGTCTCTGGTGAATCTTCTCACCCCCCCACGCCTCTGACCTGTACCCCAGTTCTTGTATGCGCAAATATAGAAACTCTTAAAAAAAACAAAGGAAACATTAAGCAGCACCCCACATTGGGACCGTCAGATCTCGGGCTTCCTAAATCTTCCAGGAGGAGGCGAACTGGACACTGTTACCTTTTAAAACTTGTAGTACAGTAGATACAGTAGTAGCGTAGAGTAGGTTAATATGATTCGTCACTTCTAAAATTTTAGTGATGATATGCTTTTCTGATCACTAGAAAGGAACACAATTTCTAAGATATGCTTTTCCACTTTTGGCTAGAATACAGAACTGGAAGGAACTTCCTTCCCAAACTCACAATGGAAATCTGGACAGATTTCAAAGTCACTGCTTTATTTAAACCCATCAGAGAGCTGAGTTGAAAACTACAATTAATTAATTTGAAAATGTGAATGATATGGACCAATTCCTTAAAAACACAACCTAATAAAAACTCACTCAAGGAGAAAGATATAATTTGAATTATATGTAAATTAAAGGGATTGGATTCACTGTCTATAAATGAAAACTCCAGAGCCACATATTTTCACTGTTTAATTCTACCAAACATTTAGTGCATGGACTTAGCTGGACCCTGTCCCCTTCAATGCGGTTATGTGATTTTTTTATAGTATAATTATAACCACTCATCGCAATTTGGAATCTCTTGTAGACCTTGGTTGATCTTTGATATTTTATGTTCAGTGAAATTCACTTTTTACGGTATAGATTTACATGGATTTGAACTACTTCACAGGGCTGTATTCAGCTGCCCTGTTTCATGCAGAAATGCCTGAATAGTCGGTGTACATGTATGACAATTTTAAATAATCACACGAATTCCCATCCACCATGTGCCCAAATTTCCCATAGGTTATTGTGTTATATAATCATAAAACTCATCTCAAAAGAAGAAATCTCCACCATATACTGTTGGCCTTAACACAGCCCTGGTTGGCGACTCAGATTCTGCCTTTGCTGCTGTCCAGATGCTCTTAATTGTCATCATCTTGGTTTCCTGCCTCTCCTTGCTTTCATCATGTTGACACTTCTGAAGTATAAGGGTCAACCGTTTTCATTCTCCTTGCTAGTTTTTCTATCTCCAGGCTCTTCTTAGGATGATCTACTGTAATCACTACACAGCTCGGCTCCCACCGTCCCCTTGTTCAGAAATGGTGAAGACCCCTCAATAATGCCCAGGCCTGTCAGTCGGATTCTGCACCCACCTGTGCTCAAAGCTGGGCCGCCATGTTCCTCTTTACAAAATCATCGCTCGTTGTTTTTTTTTTTTTTTTAACTTAATCCTAAGTAAAATTCCTAGCACGTTACAGAAAAATACTTAAATGTGAACTTTATGCTTCTAAATCCTCTTAACAGTTTTATAATATTGTATTGTTTGAATGTAACAGGTATGTGATAATGGGGGCATTCAATAAATTGAATTCAAGTCACTTAAGTAACTATCAATAGTAGAAATTTCAATTCATGTAGCTACAAAAGATACTAAAAATAATTGGGAAAGCTGCAAGTCTTGTTGAGAAGATCCCGCTGGTGCTGTTACCTTGGTCATTGGGTGAAGGTAGATGCATTACAGTAAAATTATTAGTTTTGCTTTATGGTTACGGAACATATGGGGAAGTTACTTTGGCGATTCAGATACTCAGCTTCTGCTGAAACTGTTCCCACTACTATCTACCTTCATCAGCTGATGGTGCCTCTAGCAATTTTTACTGTAGTTTTAATGGTAATTTTCTTTTCATCATCTGAAACGTATTCAATGCAATTCTTCTATAAGAAAAATGTGTCACTTGTCTTCCATTCACTTATTTATTCTGCTATATATTTATATCCATACATACTCGCAGAAGTTTGCTGTACACTTGGGGTTACAATCCAGTGCAAACACTGTTTCTTTTGTTCCTAAAGTTGGTCATTGTGGCCACTCTGGTCTGCATCCTGTGCCTTCCCGTAGTAGCTTCCATCTGGTTTATTTCTCCTCCCTCTGGCTCCCTGCACAAGTAGATGCTCCAGGACTACCTTGTGTTATCCCTGCCCAGCCCTGGAGTCACTCAGTCTTCCAAGAACAATCCCACTAAAGCCTCCGATTCCAGCCCCGCCCACAGGGCTCCTCTCCACCTGCCTCCTGCCTTCCCTGGAGTTTCTTCAGCAGTCACAGACCCAGCTCAAATCACATGTCCTACTTTCTTCAACTACACTATCCAAAAACTGCAATTTCAGAGGCCATGTTCCTTCGGTGAAAAAGAATTTATTAAATGAGGTGCACCGTTTATTGTTCAGCTCTAGTTCGCCTGGTCTTCAGCCTTTCAGCATTCATCTAGTGTCCACACTGGGGTTTAATCCTATATTGATATTTCCCGATAATAAACTTCAGTCATGAGCTTATTTTATTCACATCAAGCTCTGGTGCTACTTAAAATGTAGCTATGGCTTAAAGACATCCTTAGTTATTATATTGTCACATCATATTATTATTCATGATAGGGTTGGTGTGCTCACAGATTAGTAGAAGGAATAAACTCCTAATGTGGAACTAAATCATCCAATTCAAATGAAGGGGAGAAAAACATAACAATTAAGCATTGATTTTACATGGCTAATTTCTTAGTGGACATGAAAGTCATTTAAAAAGGCATATAATTCTTCCAGTAAGTGATGGGATCTGTATTAAACACACTTTCTAAATCTCCTAAATTTCAAGTAAAATGAAATTCAGCACAGCTTAATTGAAGATTCTATTTTTCATGATCAAATATCTATTTAGGCACTTCAAAATCTTTATTGCTCACTGAAGCTTATTCAATAATTTTGTTAAAGATAGTCAACCTTGTAGGTAATCTTTATGCTTCAAAAAGTGGACCAAGTGTTATGAAAATGCCAGATAAAGGATAGCACAGCAGCTGGGTGTGGTCAGCAGTGGGGGAGGGGTGTTCCCCTGGGGCCTGAGAGGCACAACTTCAGGCTTATCTTCTCCTTTAACATATCGGACTAGCTTTGCACCTTAGGGAGCATGCACCTTGACCAGGCCTTAATAAAACAAATACCTTTAGACAGCAGGAGCACTCCTGAGCGGCATGGGTCTTAAATTACTTGCTGTCTCTTTTCTGAGGAGAACGTAAAGGACCTGAATGAAAGAGTGTTGCATTTATGAAAATGGAGGGCATTTCTAAAAATCTTGACAAAATAGAAGCACTGAAAATATTTGCTGTTGAAATATTGTGGGTGAGACAACTGTAAAAAATCAGAAATAAAAAACCAAAAATGTTTCAGAGGCCACTGCATTTAGATAGCTTTGCAAGTATCTCTAAGCTCTCACCTCACCTTAAAGGAACCACAATGGAAGTGGTGGGTGGGACACAAAGCTATGAGCATGTTTTGTTAAAGAGAGGTGATAAACCAGGAAGAAACGCTTGACTAGATAACACAATATTTGGGAAAAAATATGCTTTTATAGAGAAGTTAAAATGAGTTAATTTACTTTTCCAATTTCTTGAACACTCTTACTCTCCGCAAGGTGTCTGCCTTTCCTCCCTGACACCCAGCCAGAAGAGATGATGAATTTCACTGTTTCAAGAATTACATAGTTCTAATTGATGTAATGTGTGGGCCCCCTCCTGAGGTGCAGTACTGAAGCATCAGGGGGGAGGGAGAAAGGGAGGGGTAAGAGCAAAGAGGGAAGGAATTTCACTCTTTACACAACTTGTTTTTATAGTACTGTTGGTTATCTTTAAATGTGTTTTTTTTATTTTTCAATCAATATTTACATTTTTTTCTTATTTTAATTTTTTTTTATGTCAGAATATTTTTGGGATGCAGTTTTAGGATCAAAGCAATATTGAAAGGAAGGTGCATTAAATCACACTGAGTTTTCTAGAAGTGCAAAGCGCCCTATTTTTCTCATTAGCTGCACCACCTAACTGTGAAAAGTATATAATTATTCGTTTGGTCAGACACATCCCTCCTTTTCCCCTTAGATTGCATTATGCACTTGCTGTTGTGTGGACACGATGTAAAATCTTTAATATGACTTTTATCTAAACATCTGTCTACTTGCTCAGCAGGTATTATTTCCTTTATAGCGGAAGCTTAAGTACCTGGATGTAGTGCACAGTTTAAAACTCTATCTTAAGACGCAGACGTCAGTCAGTGTGGGGCTGGTTACAACCACCAATGAACATGTCTCAGACGACCTCAGCTTCGACAGCTCCGCGCACCTGCTCGCGCCCTTCCGGGTAGTATCCGCGCGCTGAGTTAGGTACGGCCTTTCTGAAGCTGTAACACTCACCGAACGTGGACGTTTGGGGGAGTCACTCCCTATTCAGCCACCGCAAACGCCCTCCCAGCTCCTGGAGCAAAGAAACAAGGTTGGCGACTTTTCCTGTTCAAATTCAAAAGTCTCGCTGCCCAGTTTCCCGCAGGTTCCCGCGGGCGGTCCAGCCCTCCTGACGGTGGACAGAGCGGGCGCGTTCTTGCTGGCTCTGCAGGTCTGAATGCTGACGAGGCCAAGGGCATGTGGGTTAGTGTTCAACACACAGGAATTTGTGATAAAAACGCGGCTGTCTGGCCTCGCCCTGGCTGCTGTCTCTTCCACACGCACCTCAGAGGCGGCGCGTTCGCCTGACGACCCGGCTACAGCCCCCCGGAAACGCCCGCGGCGCCTCGGCGGCAGAGGCGCCCCTCGTGGCGGCCACAGAGAGTGGCGTCCTCCGAGGAGGTGCTGGCCAGCGCCGACCCCGCCCCAGGCTGGGTGTCCTCGGACAGCGGGGCAGCGCGGTGACTGTCAGTCGCTTAGCCACAGGAAACAGAGGCCCGCACAGGAACCACGTGTAGGTGCTCGAGACGCGTGGCCCGACGCCCCGACGTGAGGGCGTGCTGGTGTCGGGGCGCTCGCGGGGAGGCTCATTCTGCGCTCTGGCGCAGTGGCTGCTCGGTCAGTTCATAAGTCAGTCCCCTGGTTTACTTCTGGGGCTCAGGGAGGTAGTTTGTGTGAGGGGAAATGATGGCGCAGTGTGTGCAGTGGACGATCTCGAGGCCAGCGTCCGCTTATCCCTCGCATTCTGCATCCTGTTGGGCACGTCGCTCTTCGTGGTCGGTCAGGCCATTCACAAGACATCGTCAGGATCCAGTTAGCATCGAAACGTTCTCAAGCTGACTCTCCAGGCCGACCGACAAGATGGGACTAGCCGTTTAATTCAGTTTGTTCAAGCTTATATTCGTATATGGGCCAACCAAGTTGCCAGCCAAGGAAAACGCATTGCAGAAATAACTCCTACAAATCTTATTGTCCAAAGTTTCAATCACAAAGTAAGAGCCAATTATTTAATCTACTATTTACATTCACAAATCCATTACTTCACTATTTATCAAGCATAGACTGATATTAAGCAACTTCTAGTCACTTTAAATATGAACAGATAGTTAGTTGTAGGTGGAAGAGGGACATTAATGAACATGGAGAATTTCCATCCTCTTATAAGAGACTTATTCTTAAATATTTTTAAGGTTGTGTGTGTATGGCAGATCTCATTCCAGTAACAGGGCATAGTGTGTGATCTTTTGCCATCAAAAATACTCATTGCAATTGTATTTATAATCAAAGGGAAAGTTTAATGAGATTTATTGAGTGTCTATTTTACACTGGAGAGGCTACTAAAAAAAAAATAGCAGAGTTATAAAATTACCTGAGCCCTGACCTCAGTTCTGCAGTGAGAGCAAACAGTACATGAAGCAATTAATTGCAAAGTGATACTTGAAATTTCCTCCAGGTGAGGATGTTTCAGCGTGGCCTGTTGGGTGTAGAATTACTTTTCATTTAACAACAAAAGGGTCGGGAAGTGATACAATTCCTTGTGCTTTCTTTCTTTGATGGAGTCCTTCAGGGTTCAAGGTGACTGTCAGAGAGGGGGTTGGAAAGCTGCATGCGTGTCTCTCATTATCAATAGATCCACCGTGCTTGGTGCTATAAATAAGGAAGCAATTCTTAAGTGCCTAAGAGTAAAACATGTAATGTTTAAATATTAATTCTACAATTAAGATAAATGATAAGGTTTTTCTCCCCTGGATTAACAGTCTCTGGTTTGTTAATAACTTCAGCCAGAAAGGAAACAGCGTCTAAAATCTATACTTGGTGCATCTTTGACTGTGAGCCCATCTGAAGGCCCAGCGTGATAAGCCCAGGTCGGGGACCAGCCACGTTACCCCTGGGATCAGAGCCTGGGGTCCCTCGCGTGCCCTGACAGTCACCTTCCTCTCCATCCATCTAGAAGACAGGACTGTCGCTTCCAGGTCCACATCGATAAAAGCAAATTGAATGACTGTTAATCTCCTTCTCCATTCTCTCCTTCCTTTTGCAACAAATTATAAGCCCTGGACTACTGAATGTACTCAAACAAAAAGTGAAGGGCAATTTCACCTAAACTTTATGGCACTAGTGTTTTGTCCTCATCAAATATTCTAGAATATAAACAATCTGGGGCTAACGCAAAAATATACACAATCTCCAACAGAGCCAAAACAATCTGGTGCTACTTCCTCGAAGTGTAATCAATAAACACTGAAGGAAAGAAATCCTTCTAGATGCCTCTCATTGCAGTCTAACCAATTAGAATTCTATTGCATTTCATACACACTAAAATATTAATGACCAATCAGAGATACTAAGTTTTGATTTTGATTATTAAGATTTGAGCATCAAATCTTATTTTAAGTCTAATCATCAACTGAGATCCGCAGTCACCAAAAGTGGAGGTTTGAGATGAACAAAGGACAGTCTGAGAGAAGTACAGGCTCAGTTAGTGACTCAGCACCCGCAGCAGCTGCAGAGAACTTGTGGTGTCCCGTGGATTTAAAACTAGTGAGGAAGTCACGCAGGGCTGTTTGGAGATGCGAGAGACTGGCGGTGCTAAGCTCCTTACGGGGCAGCAGCCACGACTTTGAACAATTGACTACTCGGTTATTAATGTTGATGCTCAGACATCACGACACTGAACACGTTAAATCTCACACTGCAAACAAATCAGTCTTCTTAGTGGAGTCTAATCCAATATGCTGCAGTTAAACCATGTGGTTATTTAATCCACTTCTGCCTCTGGACGTATTGTTCTCGGTGTTGAGAGAAGGCCATGCCCAGACAAAAGTCCATAGTGCAATTTATTTACTTGTCCTCGTACTTTATTTAGGTCTTACCTCAGCCATCCAGGAGGGAATGCCGACGCCTCTCAACCAGCCATCTCCCTGCAGGTTAGAGAGCCAGGGAAAAAGCTTTTACTAAGCAAAGACGTAAAAGACTTAAAGACACTTGATCCTCTTGCTCCTGTAGAGAACACCCGAGAGCATCTCGTCCAGTGGACGCCCACACAGGAACCGAGGGACCCGGGGGTCCAGGAGAGCTTCTCCCAACTAAATAGCCTGCGGCCCCCGCGAGGCCCCCGCCGTGAGCTAGTGCAGTCTGCTGATAAGGTAGTCTCGGTGTGCACGGGCCTCCTGGTGCGCGGCCCTCCTCGCCGCACTTGTGCCTGAGGGTGTGAGTACGTCTGCAGCGTTCCGTGGCGTGTGCTGCGCCAAAATGAGAAGCAAAACAGTGAACAGAGACAAAGACAATGGAGCCCAAGGTGGCCACCAAAGAAAGTCTTTGCTAGCGTGGGAGACCAACGGTCATGCTAGGGAGAGGAGGCCGTGGGGAGAAAGGAGAGCGTGAAGCCGCTGTGCATCGACCGTTAGCCCCGCTTCAGCCTCCGGTCAGTGCGGCTCGGACCCTGGTCAGCGCCCGCTTGCCTGGGCCCTCTCCCTACACGGCAGTGTCCGGTCCCCCGAGGCTCTTGTCGCTATGCCAGATACTTCCCAGGGCCGGATTTTGTTCGTCCTGGTATTAACAGACATAGTATTTGTTGAGTTATAGTTTCGTTTTTCTCTACTCCCTCCCTCCTACGGATACGTTATTTACTTCCCACCAATATTCACTAGAGAAGAATACAAGGCTAGGTACACTCGGTGAACCCAGGCATGAAACTCGGTTGGTTACCTCCAGGGAAAAAATTCCCAGCAGCCCTGAAAAACTTAGACGAGATGGCAAGACTTGCCGTTCAAGTCATAGCCGGTTTTAGTGTGTCTGAAAGAAAGAAAACTTTCAATAGTTTAAAAATATGAGAAACAAAGCAACATGATTTCAAGCTGCCTTTCAGTTCCAATTACTCAGTTTTACGATTTACTCTTGTAAATTGTTTTCTGCTCGAGCTGCGCACACACCTTCCTGTCTTCTTAGCTTAGCACTATTTTAAGCTGTAAGAGTTGTTTAGAATAGTGTCTTAAGTGTTATTAAATCAGATTTTAATTACCAAGTGTCACTTCTTTGTTCAAAACTGTTTTCTAAAATGAATATTTAAACATTGCAATATTTTGTAACACTTATATGTGAGTCTCAGCATTCACAGCAATAATATTGATTTTAATCCACTAACAACAAACACATACTTAGTACAAATCGGGGCACTGATGGCAAAATACAGGCGCACTGTTGGCCATAAATCATTTGGGTGGTCACACAATTGAGTGTTTTATGTATAACAAATGTAGGCAAAAATGTAGAAATATATATGGAAGGGCTTATGTTAATGTATGTATTTTTCATGATAGGAGATTTAAAGTATTTAAAGAACAGCATTATGCAAATTATATGATTATGTAAAATAATGCAATTTTCTATCTGCTCTGAACTGTTAGATTATTTCATTTACTTGGTAATATGTTAACTTTACATGTTAACATTTTTTTATAATTTATTTCTGGTATCATGCTGATATTCTACAACATTTTCCCCCATTCCTATGGTTTGGAATTATATGTATGTCGCTATTGATAGTCTTCAAGCATTTTAACATGTTGATTATTTAGCCATTTGGATGTTTCACTTCTGCAGAAACGATGCAATAAATATTCTTGGACAGCTGTAATAATTCACTTACACAAGGGCTTAGGCTTGTGGCTTAGGCTAATAGCATAGCTCTAAATATTGAGGAAAAAACCCAAATGTGCTATTGCTATTTCATTTTCAGAGAATAGGCTTTACTTCTATAAAGTTAGGTCTCCAAATCAAAGGGGACAATTTCTGTTTAGTTATATGCAGAAACTCTAAATAAATATTTGCAGAGTGAATCCCTTTGCTCTTGCGTGTTCTCTTCATGGGACATTTAGGTGTGGGGTGGGTCACGGCGAATCCTGGCCTCACGCCCTTCCCTCCGTCGGAACCCTGTCCCGGTGACTTCCGTACTTCCGTCCGCAGCGGAACACGACGTCCGGCCAACAGGCGGCTTTGTTCCCTGTAGATAACCTGATTTTTCTGCCTATTTGCTCATATGATTTTTGTGTATTAAAGTTGAGTAATTCATTAGTTCGTTTTAATTTTGTTATCCCATAGCAACTTACACAGAACTTTGTGTTATAAAGTTCATTTTTTAAAGCTTTTTTCTGATTTTCTTCTCTTCCATTATTTTCTTGTCTAAGTTAGGACCATTTGTTTTTTGCAGTTCGGAATGCCTTTATTTTAATTCAGTAATTTAATTTTTGTTCATGTTTATATTCGTTGACCTCTCATCAATTAGGCATGGATTTTAATAGGTATTTTAATTTTTTCAGTTACTTTTTTGGATTTTAATGTTCTCTTAATCTCTATACTTGTATTATTTTCTTAATTTATTTTCTAACTTTTGTCGACTTGTTTTTTTAATCTTCTCTAAAGAGAGTTGTTTGTCTCATCAGTGAGCTGTTGCTATGGTATTTTTCTTTTGTTGTGATTGGTAATATCACGCTCTCCTTCGTTTTGCAGAGTTATTAATTGGAACGACTTGTTTCTTTGAATCATCCTTCTCTGATAGATGTTCTTTACCTTTTTATATCACAAGTAATTATATCATGGAATATATTTCTTATGTTTAAATATTGCCAGCAACCGACTGAAAAGTTTTAGAGAGAAGAGATAAAGGAGAAAGGAGGGGGCGGAGAAGAGCTAGTCTTAGGATTCATGTCTGATGCCCCGTCGGTCTGTCACTCCCAGCAGCTGCCTTCGGGGGTGGCGGGGGCTGCCCTGGCAGGTGCCGAGCCGTGGGCCGCTCAGGCCCTCCCTGGTTCTGCTCTCCTTCCGCGTCTTGAAAGCACAAGGGTAGGTCGGACGCTAACAGAAAACCGGCATTACGGAATTCCCGGCGCTGACCCTGCCGCACCGTTCGGGATCCTGAGACTCACCGTGCTGGCCAGCGGCCTGGATGGAGCGTTCACGACTCCTGGGAAATTGCACCATCTCTTTCACCTTATGTTAGTTTTTTCTTTGTATTGCTTTGTTTCTTGATTTCTTTATTGGATTATAACATGTGGGTTTTATGTGGGCATCATTACAAATCAACATCTGTGTAGACACGTTAACCACGTAAAGTCCAGTTCTGTCCTTCACCATGCAATTGATCTCTTTTATATAATTTATCCACCTTCCTCCCACTTCCCCTTCTGGTAACTACCAATTCGGTCTTCTAGTCTAAAAGTCTATTTCTGATTACTTAGTTGGTCTGTGTGTTTTCTCTGTGCACGTGAGTGAGATCCTAAGTTGTATCTTCCTTCCACTGCCTTTTTCACTAAGCGGCATATGCCATCTAGGTCCAACCTGCATTTTGCAAATGGCAGGAGTGCATCATTTTTATAGCATTGTAGTATTCCACCATGTATAGACTGCATCTTTAACCACTCATCTATTGATGGACGCTTAGCTTGTTCCCAGGCCTTAGCCACTGCGATGCTTTGTTTTGTATTTACACAGCTTTTTCTATTTTAGTGCAGCTGTCACAGAGTTTGTGGAGAATGTTCTAGCTATTTCCTGGTTTCACGGGTCATTTTTCCTATGTTTTTGTTGCTTTCAAGGGAGAGAGATGAAGCAAAAATTACGCTAGGAAACTATGTTTCACGGAAGTTTCAAATCCCAACTTTGAAAATGTTGCTGTTCTATAGCATTTGGAGTCAGAGTCAGCCTGTCGTCTAGGAGAGGAGAACTTTTACCAGGCTCGGGAAGCAAGTGCTGTCAGCTGTTGTCCAACGTCTGTATCCCCAGGAACTCCACTCTGTGGAAGGGCCTCCACAACTCTAATTTTATTCTAAAACCAAATTGTGAGCCATAGTACAGGCGTCGCCTCAAACCCCAGCCCTGAACCAAGGCTCTGCCCTGTACCTGCGCTGGTTGCCCTTTCCTGTCTCGCCATGTGTGTCACCCGCTGTTGCTGCTCAGGGTCATGGTGTCTGCTTGGGGCCTGGTTCCTCGCCCTTAGAAGCCGGCCTTGTCACTTATTCCTCCTGTCCCCTGTATCTTCAGTCTCATGCTCCCTCATGAGCTGTTCTCAAACTTTTAAACATTTCCAGACTATCATCAAAAATGGTATAGGTGACAATGGAATATTATTCAGCAATCAAAAATGAGAAACTAGGGACATTTATAGAAACGTGGATGGAGCTAGAAAGAATTACAGTCAGTGAAACAAGTCAGAAGGCAAGAGAAAAATATTGGATGGCTTCACTTTTAGGAGGAATGTAAAGGAACAACAACTACAAAAAAATAATAAGAGGAGTGCAAGAAAATGAACAATTACAGCCAAAAACAAACAAAAAGCACAACAAGAACAAAAGGACAAAGACAGACCAAAGGGATCGTTGGGGGGGGGGGGGCGGGATAGAGACCAGGATGAGGGCNGGGGGGGGGGGGGGGGGGGGGGGGATAGAGACCAGGATGAGGGCAGAAAGAGCACAAGCGACTGAGGTGATGGTGCACGGGTGGAATGGTGGTGGGAACTCCCTGGGGAATACAAATGATGTCAAATATTAATTAAATAAAAAAAGAAAAAAATGGTATAGATGTATAACACCTCTCAGGAGAATTACCCTTCGAGATGCATCACACACAGATTAAAAATCCTATTTGTGAGCTAGAATAGTTAATGAGCTTCACACACAGCCTGGTCCTGCTCTCCTCTTGTGTTTCCTTTCGTAATGAGGGTTACAAACATCCACCCAGAGGATTAAGAGATAAAGTGTGGTTCGCTGTTAGTCAAAAGATTATTTCATAAAAAAAAAAAAAAAATGAGAACTTCATTATAAAATTGGAAAAAATTTAAGAGGCTATTTGTAAGTATGGACATTTCCACATGTACTTTCATTTTTCACTATATGGACTTAATTACATGTGCACTTTTAAAAGTATTAAAATGCTAAATACACTATATTAAATATTAAAAGCAAATATGACTTTTAACTTTATAATATATACTGTGTCATATATAATTTTAAAGTAAAATATAATATTTGGTTATTATTTACATTGTAGGACATAGAAAATTGACAAGCAAAAAGTTAGCAAAATTATAAAATAAGTCAAAATACAAGCTTACAACACAGATAAATGCATCAATTTATCAAAAAATACTAAGTTAAAAATGTTAACATATTATGAAAAAATAAACTATAAATGTACCTTGTTTTATATAGCTACACATATACATGTGTGCATGTATATTACATATATGCATCTTATGCACTATAAGTGAAATATGCTCAAGGAGGAGAGCACAGCTTTCTCCAGAGGCTGATTTTATTGTTAAGCAGAATGCTCTGGGTGAATGTTCCTTATCATGACCCTGGTACGTTGCTGGAGACTTGCGCTGTGATTCCCTTCGATATGTGCTGAGTTAGCGAGGTGATCCGTAAGCCCGCTGAAAGGCTTTGACAGAGAATGGGAAGCAATGTGCCTCTTCTTTATTCACTAAATAACTTTAATGAATTTGAGTAAAATTTTAAGACCTGAGGTTAACTTGCAATTGGGTAAGTGATCAATTAAAAAATCAACTCAAATTTGATATAGTCAATACTGACAGCATTAACTTCAAACAGCTGCTGAGTTGCTGATGAGATAAACAAATTAATGTGATTTCAAATGCAAAGCAATCCATTATTTCCAGAAGACTGATATAAGCGTTTGGAGTTGCATATATTTTAAAAGTAAAAGAGGTAAGAACTTACAAATAATATAATAGGATGCCAGAAACTAACTTTGCCCTTAGTGTAATGGGTAATTCTGAACCCGTTTTTTTTTTTTTTTTTTCTCGGTTGCCTTGAATGATTGGGCTAAAACATTGATTACTGTCACACGTGTCTTAAATTTCTAAGCAAATTAAAATGTTAAAGACTTCTAGAGAGCATACTATAAGAGTTTTATAAATTGGTAAGTTAGAGTCAACCAAACATTATTAAATATTTTTGGTATACATAGAAATAAAAAATAAATTAAGCATATATCTGACTTGAATAACATAATGAATGAAAGTAGATTCTACTGATCATTGCTCTGAAATAAATGACAATTCTACATGGAAATTGGATTGAAAGGCAGAGAGCAATTCTTTTCAGGAAAATTCATCACCTATGCTCTAAGTATATTTGGGCAACATCCGGTAACTGAAGGTGACCAAGGAGCAGAGTGGACAACTTTTCTAGTAAATTAAACACCAAAATAGTTGAGGCATTTCTTGGAGATCCAGGAACAAGATTTGTCTATAGGAAATCACAGACAGAGCCGTGACGTCACGAGGGGAGTGGGAATGTGACCCACTTTGTACTTTAGAGAAATAATAGCCGGGAAGAAGATCATCTGCAGTGACAGCTGCTGTGCACCAAATTACTATGAACAGACAAGGCAAATAATTCTCAGCGATTGGCCAACACCTGGCGTTTGAAATGGAGAAATGAGAGTTTTAATAAATATTAAAGTCATTTCTTTCCACATCCCTGTTCTCACTTTGTATCTTCTGAATGCTGGATTTTCCCAATATCAACAATAGGCACAAGCAACTTTGAATGAAATACATTTTCATAATTATAAGTAATAAAGACCCTTTCAAGCCAACTGACCTTTAAGGAGGTCAGTCATTGAAATAGCTGCGCCATTGACTTAAATGATTTACATACATTATTTTTGTTTGCTCTAAGCCTACAACAATCTTTTACCATACGGAAGTGAAAAAATCCATGAACAGTCTTGCTTTTGACCTGGTCTGTAATTTCTGGGCATCAGAGGCTTAAGTGGCACAGTCTTAGGCTGTGAAGGACAGTCCGGCCAGGGGACTAGATGCCATTCTGCAGTGGCAGAGGGAGGCAGCATTGAGAGTGTACAGGATTTGGGGCACACAGCCAGACCCCCATCAATTTGCTGTCGGTCAAGTAAAGTGTATTTGTATAAGATTATTCATGATACACACATCTTATGATACAGATTTCCAATATTCCCTCATTATGGTACCACTAGCGCTCAGCGAAGTTTCCAGGCTAACCCTTGTGTATTTCTTTATTTATCTGTAGTCAATTTGTGCTATTAGCAACTTCCCTGTCTCTCTGCTCTGGGCTGTCACTGTCCAGCATTAAATAAGGCCTTGGTTCTTAATAGGAAATACTCATGCTCTGCTTTTGTCCTGCCATGAAACTGATGGGGCCCAATCTTTATCGAAAGGCTGTGTTTCCTTTGCTTCTGCCAGTGTGGGTTCTTCTTAGACAAGAACTGCTGTTCTTCCTTTTCCTGAATCCCAGTGGTCTGTTCTCCTGAACTCCACATCCAGCTGCCGGTCTCTTTGTTCCTGGTTTCTGTCACAAGAGCGAGGGCTATGTCGATTTACCCTTTGACTTCTGATCAAGTATCAGGTGCAAAGTACCATGGTTGTCCTGTCACTTGAACACATGAGATCCACTGCAACCCCCATTAAAGACTAAAGGCCCTACCCTGATCTCCAGCTGTTCTTTCAGCTTTGTTATTTAGCATCTCATAGAAAGCGTTTGGTGGGCTCTTTGCACATCGGTGGTGAAGAAACAGGCATGTCAAGAATCATAACAAAAACAGGCCAGATTACTATTGCAACAGTTGATGTCAAGAGACCATGGAAGAAGAGCATAAAGTTGAGGTGTGTCTGTAGCATGTCCAGACAATGGGTTCATAGTCACGGAGAGCAAAACCCAAGGGCTGACGCTGCCATTGCTCTGTTTAGGGTGCCATCAAGGTGCCCCCGTCAGGTCTTGTCTTACTGTCAGTGTCTCTCCCACGACGTGTAAAGACAGATAATGGCTCACTAGCCCCCTTATGTTATGTGCTCATCGCAGTTAAGTGTATATGCAGCTTTGCCATAAAAGCAACGTCCATCTTCCAAATCAGTAAAAATGTCAGCAAACTTTTTAAAAGTAGATGTTTCTGGATCTATAAATTTGAGACTATCATGTTAAATTTTATGCTATAGTAAGAAAACAAATATCCGGAAATATAGCATTTCTCTGATAATGCTATTAATATATTTTATATATAATATATAAATATATTTTAAATATTCAGACCTGTCCAAAGATATGGAAAATGCATGATATATTACTATCTCTAAAGAGTGAAAAACATATTAAATTTACCACTATTAAAACTCTGGCACATCTTAGTTTTTTTTTTTAAATTCTACTTTATCACACATGAAAATTATAAATTACTTAAAACAAAGTTCTCACATCCAGTTAAAGTAGTTCGTGATTTTGATAACTTATTAACTTGTACAACTAAGTATTAGAATAATCTATTTATCATCATAAAACAGATACAAAATTCTTGTCTTTATAATCTTGTAGATGAAGACAGCTACCAGCAGACAATACCCACAGTGTCAAGATTGTACATGCAAATATTTATAGACTATATTAAGCATATTTTTGTGCATGAACAATGACAGGTTGAAAGCAGAAATCTGTGTCCTTGAAGAAAAGAAGTCTTATAAATATTGTTTTGTCACAGGGTGTGAACTCAAGCCATGCTTCTTAGGGTGCTGACCTAGGCTCAGTAGATCATACAGTCAATGTAACACTTTGTGACTACCAATTCAACATGAAAAAATCTACATTAAAAGAGGAGAAAAAATTGTTAAAGCATGATCTAATGTTCGATAAGCTAATAAACATTCATTTCTAATTATAAAAATATCATTCATTGCTTATTGCTTAAATAATAAAGGCCGAATTCCAAATTTAATCTTTGTAGCCCTCTGTAATCTAGTTCAATAGCACTATTAAAATCCTATGTCTAGATTGGAGCGTTTATATAGCCAAAAACAAAAAAATAAAGATAAAATAAATAGTAGAAAGTAGAAAAAAAGAGTACATTTAGTAAATACTAAGCTTAAGTACAATTTATAAGATCTTGACTCAGTATAGTTTTGGTTTTTACGATTCAGTGGTCACTATTTAGCCAGGGAAAGGCAGTGAGGACACCGCAGCCACTGGTGTTCGAATCTGTGAGAGCTGGTGATGTGCCCGTTCCCACGCCAGAGTCCACGACATCTGCAGCGGTTCATGTCTTCAGTGCCAGACTCTATTTATATAACTTTTACATTTATATGCCAAATATATTTCTTACTGTTATTCATAATCTAAATGTTAGAGCATTCCTGTGCCTGCAAAGTTTTACAACAGTGGGAGGTGACGATGGAATTTCTTTTTTTTTTTTTTAAAGATTTATTTATTTACGCATACAAGAGCTGGGGTACAGGCCAGAGTGGTGGGAGGTGAGAGGATTCACCAGAGACAGCAGGAAGAAGAACAGGCAGACTGACTGAAACACACTGCTGAGGGGAGCAGCGGGCAAGGCAGGCAGGAGAGGTCTGCTACGCCATGTGGGTCCCCTCCCTGGCCAGCAGCAGGGATCGAACTCGTGCTGTAGTGGCTGCGGTTTGCTTCATAGTGTGTTGCTTAACCCGCTGCGCCACCAGGGAGGCCCGGAATTTCTTGAATGTACTACATTAACAAGTGGCCCCAACTCATAAAGTTCCTTTTGAGTGACATGAATAAAAAGAAAATTATTATAATGTTTCTAAAGAGCAGATGTCCACTCTCCTCCTCTAGATGGCCTATGCTGGGGAGTATGCAAAAGTATTGCTCTTTTTTGTTAACTGAGGTGACCTCTTCATTTTCTTCAATGAGTAAGAAGTCAGTCTTCGTGGGAGATTGCCTTCGTGGGCGAGCCACGTGGCATGGGAAGCCGGTGCTGCCGATCTCTAGTGATGCGTGACAGATAACTGCCAAGTGGTATTGTTAGTGCTCCTGGTTCGGCCGATGGCTAAATAGTCAGAGCAAGTCGGGGCCTACTGCTCACTGTGTCCACTCTAAAGAAGATTGCCAGCTCCTGCATATATTTGTGTGGGAACCTGAGAGGTAATGTTCTTGCCAGCAGAGAAGGCCACCCAATAGATCTTGATCTGTTGTCTCCATAGTACGCATATCGAGCCTATGTCCTCTCCACCCTGAGAAGGAGAGACTTTTGGTCACAGTCACCATTTATGATTCCATTTTCCCTCTTGGAATTCTTGCTCTCAAAAACCCTGTTAATAGCAGAATATTATCGTGTATATGGAAATGAATTTGTTAGGCAATATGTAAAATTAAGATCTTTCCATGTAGGTTAGCAATAATTATTCCTAATAAATTACAATACATTTAAGGAGAGGACTCCAATCAATTCTAAAATGAAATGACAACTTTAAGTGATAGGTCATTGTCAATGTTTATTACCATGGTGTTCCTTAGTTATCTGAGAACTTTTGATAAAGAAGCAAGAGTCCTTTTTTCTTCATCTTGGAGTGTGAAACCAAGTGGGCTCTTGCAGGCCTGACAGTCTCTAAGGAAATATTATTCATTATGTATTTACAGTTATTGGATTAAAACTTTGTAATGTGCTATGTTCAATTAATAATAATCCAGCACAGGATGAACCATGGAATACAGTGGCCCTTTTTAAAAGCTCTAATGTGGGGAAAGACAAGCAGTTTGTCCTAATGAATGCATCTAATTGCTGCACTTTATTATAAAACACTGGAGCAGCATTTTTCAAGAGGCAGTTCTATTTGTAACTGGCTGTCTTCAGCATGTCAGGGTGTAATAAATGTGCCCCAGACTAGAACTGCTGATTAGCATTTTGGAATCCCAGGAAGTAAGTAAAAGCTGTTTGCCATTAACAAAAGACCTTTTTAGCAGCTTTCACAAAGAGAGCTATAGTCCCTTGACCTATGGTTGTTATTCAGTATAACTTTAGAGAGATTTCCTATACCACACTTGTGTACATATATGTGATCAAAAAGCAAGAGTGATGCTAATGAGAAAATTATAAGGCGTTGTCATAGTATAATATCGTATGAGTATGTCCCTCATTGGGGTGCTTGAAATGTGTGGTTATAAGGGGGACCTTAGCTGTAGTTATCTGACACATATTTTTGTGTGTTTTATATTATTGGTTTTGTGTTTCTCAGTAACCTAGAGTTAATAATGGATGTAAATCAGTCACAGACAGAGAAAAATGAGTAAGATTAGATTTTAGTAGCATTGTTAAGATGACAAGGCCAAGCCAAAAATAAATGATGAAATAAAATCTGAGTGGCACACTGAAAGGAAAATGGTCTTCATTTCCCCCCTAATAAACAATATAATACAGTGCAGCCTTCAGACAGAGATTTTGAGGAATCAGTTAGCTACAATATTTAATCCAAAAAATATTAAAGTTATGCCTTTCATAATGGTTTTCGAGATGTAGACTATAAGCTACAGTATAAACATGTTGGTGCATATTAATAATTCTCACTGCTGTCAGCTTATTAGTGTATTGTTATACTCTCTCTATTCTATTAATTATTTCTAAAGGTAAAGTCTCATAATTCATCTATTTCCAGCTTCAATTAAAAATATTTTCACATAATGTATCTTACAACTGAAATCCCTTGAGTTTTTAAGCCTAAATTAAACATAAATATATATTGAGAAATGGCATGATTCTTAATGGTAGTCTTCTGAATTAGAAACTAAGATAGTTTAAAATATAGTACATCTAGGGTGTGGACAGAAACTGTTAATTGAATTCCTACTAAATAAACAGTATGGTATAAGAGATCCAAAATAATTCTATGTAATTAAGGAAGTAAGACTAAAGCAATTTCCAGGTAGTTTAAAGGAACTTCACCTGGTTTGGTGTTTTGCTTGCTTTAGACATTGAAAAAATCAACCTCGTATACAAAGAAATTTTAAAAAGTCACTACAAGACATTACCCACAGAAAGTTCAAGGTTCAGAAAAATCCTGAAAAAAACTCCTTACATACAAGGGTTCTCAATAAGTTTATGAGTCAATTTGTCATCAGATACTCTGGAAACATCACATATTCTAAATGCTAAACGTAAAAGTGGTCACATAACAATTCAATATCCAGCAAAACTGTCCTTCAAAAGTAAGAGAAACATGAAGATCTAACTTGACAACTTAAAAAAATTTAAAAAGGAAAGTAAGGCTGTTCCAGAGCTTACTGAAGGAAGGAAATAGATTAGAATCGAAATAAACAAAACAGCATCAAGAAGAGTAATAGAGGAACCAGTAAAACCAAAAGTTAATTTTCTGAAAAGATCAACAAAATTGACAAAACTTGAGGCAGACCAGCAAAGAAAAAACACAAACACACAAGCCAAATAAAACAAGGAGGTTATTAGAAATGTTACAGAAATCAAAAGGATTTTAAAAGAATAGGTTGATGATTTTACACCAATAAATTTCTATAACTCAAGAAACAGGAAGTTTCCTTGAAACATGTAAGTCACCAAAGCTGGTAGAAGAAGAAATAAGCCACCTCAACAGAATGTAAAAGCAAAGGACTGAAGTAGCAATCAAAAGGCCCCTCCCAGTGACAGTCCTTGCTGAGAAGGCTTCACTTACAATTCTAGCCAGTACTTAAAGAAGAATTTACCCAGCCCTGGCGGAGAGCTGCGGGAAATCTCTGAAAACACTAAAGATGGATCTGCCATCTGACCCAGCAGTTTCACTCCTAGGTATCCACCCAAAGACCACAAAACACGAATTCGAAATGAAACCTGCACTCCTCTGTGTACTGCAGCACTGTTCACAATATACAAGGTATGGACACAGCCTAGATACCCCCAAACAGATGACGTGGTCAAGACAATGTTTTGCATGTACACAACAGAATACTATTCAGCCAACAAAAATGATAAAGCCATGCCATTTGCAGCAACATGGATGGAACTGAAAGGCATTAGTCTAAATGAAGTGACCCAGAAAAATAAATATTGGATGGTTACACTTAAATGTGGAATATAGAGAAACCAAACAAAAGGTTAGAAAAAGACAAACTATAGTGGCCGGAAAGTGTACGGAGCAAGTTCGGGATGGTTCTGGGCAGACAGGTCAGGGAAGGGAGGAGTCTTGGAGCCCTCGGTGGCTTTCCATGCTTTTATTAGTAGAGGTGGCCTGTACATGGCAAGTAGGGGTGCTGGGGGGCCTAGAGGCTGGCAGGCCTCCCAGCCCCTAGCACATCTCACCCTCTTGGCTGCTTTCTACTGCTGCTGCTCCTTGGTCAGTACTGTCAGTCCTGTTGGTCGGTCCTGGTGTCCTCCTGACGCTGCCCATTTAAGCCCGTGTCCAATTCAGGTGCGCCCACTTACACATGCCCACCCTGGAATGCTCGCAGCACCGCAGATGTCCATCATCATAATGGTGGGAGGGTGGAAAGACCTGATTTCTCTAACCCTACACAAACCTTGAAAGTTGACCTTAGATCTGAGGCATTGGGGGGGGAGTGAGGGAGGGAGAGGGGAAGTGGCGATGACAGGTGGGGAAGAGCTTGCTGGACTGTGTGACTGTGGCGACTGGAAGGGGAGTGTGGGGGTGGAACAAAGGGGGCCGGGGCTCCAGAGCAGGATTTCCGGGGCTTCGGTGGTGGTTGTGGGGACTTAACATACATGGGAAAGGTGGGAGCCTGCCCCTAAGGCATGCTGTGATGTGAGTCATCACTGCCTCCCTCAGTGACTACAACTCAACAACGATAGCAAAAAGGGCTGGGAGGAGGACATGTTTACTTTCTGGGGCTCTCACAAGTGTTTTAACTTTCCTAGATGGAGAAATGTTCACAAAGGATACTCACTTGTAAAATACCAAACCGGTCGTTTCAAGAATGTGCTTAGGCTGATGAGCAGGAGCACCTGCATCGGGCCGCAGGGCCTGTAAACCACCACCCCCCTCCTCCTGACCACGTCCCTCAGAATCACATACTGATAATTAATATTCACCACTTGCATGTTCATTCTAAACGTGTTCTGTGCTCAGCCCATCAATTTCTTCCTGCTATGCTGTCTTTATAGATACAGAGTTATCTAACTATGCTACAGTTACTCTCACTGTATTCTTCACAGATGCCATGTAGGTTTATCAAGTATAGCCTTAATATCATCTGCATTTTATTGCCACCACTGCAAACATCCAGGGATGCCTCATACTACAAAGGCTTCAGCACTAACTGCTCGTGAAATCCAGTGTCTTGTAGCACCTAATGGACTTGCAGTCCTGTCTCAGGAGCTGAAAAGCTGCAGCCACCAGTGTGTTTCATGTTCCTTTATTTCTTTCTCACACACAATCATTTCTTTCATCACCAAGGTTACAAACATAGTGCTACTCAGTTATCGACTCTCCATAAACCATCTTGCTTGCACACTTGTGAATATCGAATCATATGAGATTATAATCTATGAATGCTTATAACAGACTTATTAAAACAGATCATTACATTCTTATTATTGTTCAACACTGGCATCAAGGAAATGAATGACAATAAAATGATTATGTTCCAGAATATGCAACAGAAATACACAGAACATAATAAAATGTTGCAAAGTGCCATAAGGAAAATAAATAGTTTTAGGGATGAAACAGTTGAACCATTAAGAATGTTGTGAAATGCTTTCAGAGTCTTTTGTGACCTAAATGTAGTATCAGATAAAAACATGACATCAAAGTTCCACTGAAAACTAAACCATTCAGTTTCAAAATTTCAACAAAGTAAAAGTTCAGGTAGCTAGAAAAAGATATTTCTGTTTCTACTACACTTAAATATTGCATTTTCTTCTGTTGATTCTGTTGATAAAATAATTTAGATTAAGTGGGACAGCAAAAGTTGTTTGGGTGAGTAAATGATGGGCATTTATGCAAGTGGGAAGAAAATTGTTGATGACATTTCACTATGAGATGGAGATCTTGTTCAGCTTTCTCAGTTTTCATGAATCATAACTGGACAGAATCAGTAGCATTCTAAAGGAATGCCAGGCAGTGTAGACAGCTTGATACTTAAAAAAATGCCCCCGTGTGGTTCATATACACAAAGAATACTATTGTATTAACGAAAAAAAAGAAAAGATGAGGCTCCATCTGTGACGTGGATGTCACAATAGAGACCTATTATTTTATAAGCGGGAACAAACTATATTTATGCTTAGTGAAATAAATCAGGAGAAAGACAAACAGGCTAAGATTTAACCCTGTGGTACATAAGCATAAACACTGAATAATATGAATGAAACAAAAACATAATTTCAGATGCTACCACCAAAAGAGTGATTGCCAGGAAGAAAGGGTGACAAGGGAGCGTAAAGGCGACCAGTTAATTGTATGACGAAAGCTAGAATTTGAGTTTTAGTGGTGAACTCAATGTATGCTACACGTATGCTGATTTATAATGATGTACACCTGAAACTTGCATGCTGTTGCATCCAGTGTTATTGGACACTTAAAAAAGAAAACTGCCTTCAAGTGTGTTTAGGGCATGGCAGGAGGCTGCAGTCAGCAGCCACTGTCAATGCCAAGAGTCGGACTGGGAGAGTCGTGTAATGTGCATCAGTTTCGTTGTGAGCCACATTATAAAAGTTTTTGCAGAAAGAGAAATAATTTTAATTTGTCCTTCTGAGTTCTTAGCTGAACGCCTGTGACAAAAAGTAAATTAAGACAAAGCCAAGCACAAGTTTCCCAACATGTATACCTCATGGCATACAGGGCATCACCTGGGCGAAGTGGGTGAATCCCTGAGGTGGCCTGGAGTTCAAGATCAGGTCTGATGGCCCCAGGTGGCCCCATGTGGTCTTGACTTTGGGTACCTGCTCCAGGCACAAAGTCCATGGGCCTTGTTGATGAAATTCCTTGATGAAGGATGTCTGACACCTGGATTCCCTGTGGCAAATGAAGTGAATGTTGAAAGGCAAACTGAATAAATAAATGCAATGGCTACTTTAACCTTTCTTGCAGGATGGGAAATTGAAATCCTGGTGGTCTGAGGCATCCTGGGGACTTGCCGTCTCTGGGGACTTCCTGCCAGTGGGCACTAACACCTTGAACCTGGTGTTGCTGTGCGTTGCTTTTCTTTATCATTGTATGGTACACACCTATACGTACATGCATGTTTCACAACACACACATATGCCACACATGTGTAGCGTTTCTATTGATTTCCTCTTCTATTAAAGCAATCCCACCATATATATTCTGTTGTGACCCTTTTCCCCAACAACAAGATTTTGATAATTATTCATTCATACCTGTGAGTGTAGTTGTGCTATTCATTTTCATTTCTCAAGTAATCCATGGGCGCATTCATTTAAGAAGTTGGTTTCATGGCAGATGCTTTTTCAATTTTCCTAGTAATGACAAATTACTTTCTCAGTTGATGGTGCTTATTTAAATGACCGTGCGTCCAGTGAGAAGCCTCTTGTTCCACATCTTGCCAATATCTGACTTTGTCAGACATTTGAATATTTATCACTTTGCTAAGAAGATACGCATATTTATTATGATTTACATATAAATTCATTTGTTATAAATGATAGGCAATCTTTTCAAAATATAGTGGTCATCTTTGTAAAATACCTTTTCATGTATTTCACTTATTTTCCCTCTTTTGTCAATTAAAATAATTCTGGGAAATTACTTCCATATTTTGAATACTAGTCCTTTGTTATTAAGCATTTCCTTCTAGATTATAGTATGTCATTTTATAATGGCATTTCACCATTGGCAAATGACAAATCTCAGTTTGTCATTTTATAATCTTTGGCAAAATTAATCTTAAGGTGACCAAATGAAGTCATATTTCTCTCTTTATTATGTGTTTCTGTGTTGTTTAAAAGTATACCCAGTCCCTCTGTATAAAGACATTTTCCCATGTTTTTCTCTTAAAGCTTCAAATAATTTTGCTTTGATTTTTGTCACTATTTAACATGAAATAATTTTTGTTTGTAAAGGGGTCCAGAATTCTACCACTGAAGTATAAGAACTATTTTAATCTCAAGACATTTTTGTTATTAAAACCCTTATCTGTCTAAAAACAGAGTCACAAATTAATAGCCACAAATTAATCCATTTTTACTAATAGGTAGTGTCATTCACTGTCATAAAATGACTTTCCACATACCTTTAAATCTCTGCATGATGATGTTTTGGAGTTTGTTTATTGTATGATTTTATTGTTAAATTTACCGTGCTTTCATTTGTTAATTTCTAGAAAAATACCAAACAGGTTTATAATAAACTATGAGCAATTCTGCTCATCGTCTGATTCTGAAACGATTTCAGTTTGGGAGCCAGACTCTTCTGTGTCTACCTCATGACCAGTGAGGCCACGCCCTCCCTGTGCACACAAGAAAATTTGAACGCACGTGTCAGCACACATAAGAGCAAAAGTTAAGGTAGGCCCACTTCGAGAGCAGACATTCATGGAGTAGTAATCTGGCCAACTAGGTGGAATGATTGATGTGAATAACAGTTAAAAATAGAGCAGGTTTTAGATTCAAAACAGAATCCAGAACTTTCTGAACGTGGTAAATACCTACCTGGCTGTGCTGAGGCAAGGAGACTTTTTACACCACACTCGAGGGAATCTTCCCGATGGAAAACTGGTGCCAGAACAGACGTGGACAAGTCATGCGGACGTGAAAAATCAAGGACGGCGCTCATCTTGAACACACACTTGTCGACGTGGGAGAACAATCAAGAGTGACAACTGTTGTGCCCTGACGACAGGACACGTCCCGCAAACTGATCCACGTCGGTACCTCTGCAGGCACGTGGGGGAGAAAGACAAAGCCAATTTAGGAAAACAAAGGAAATACCTAAGGAAAACAGTTCTTCCTCTGTTGGCACGAAACCGCCAGCTGCAGATCGGTGCACACAGGCAACTCCGTCCCGAGGTGAGGAAGATGCGAGTGGAGGGATCTCTTCCTCTTCAGTGGTTTTAGCAATTTTTGTTCTTTTGAAACCAAATCTAAATTTAGCCAATCTAAAGTACATAGCAAAGAGGGAAATTTTTTAGAGATTAGATATTGTTTAGCATATTTCATGTAGATACTATTTTGGAAAGGAGAGGGGTCTCTGAAGTCCATGGACTTGAAACAAGATACATTAAGAGGGCAAAACAAGAAACAAGTTGTGACATTTAAATAGAAAAATGATGAGTGAGAACCTTCCTAATCAGTGATTCTAAATACTCATTGCCTAGCTACTTATTAAAACATTTTGCAAGTGTTAATATTATGAAGAAATTTTGCAGATACAAAATGTTTTTGATACTCAATACACATCTTCTCCGTAAGAGGAAAGTAACATATCTTGGTTAACATGATCGGGGTTGGCTTGCACAAATTGGATCATCATTGTTACTATTCTAGTAATAGTTATAGTATTTTAATTTGGTTCATGCTTAACTAGTTGGAAAGGGTAGTGCAGAATAGAATTGAATTTTCTTCTCATATAGTCCATAAAAATTCCCCTAGAATTGTCTTCACTGCTTTTTTCATAATAAAGCTACAACTAGTTAGTACTAGATTGAAAATATACCTCTTTATGGATAACAATCAAACAGTGGATGGCCACCCAGAATTGAGGTCTGTGAAGTGAACTTCTCTGTGCCCATGTTGACTTCCCCTCAGTATCTACTCATAGTCATTCAAACCCATCTGATTTAAAATTAAAATTAGTCTTAGGAATAGAATTGTTCCTTGAGAACTCCTAAAAAAAAATCCATTCACCTCATTGCCAACTCTCAGATTCTACTACTGAATTATCTCAAGATCTCATGCAAATTTATGTTTTTCAATGTCTCCATATGGAGAATTGTTAATTTAAAAAATAAAAAGAGTCTGTGAACTTGTCTGTAACTTTTGTGGGCTAGACTTTCTCCAGATAAATACTTCTTGGGTGAGATTTTGGCAAATCTAAAGAAACACTTAAGTTCAACATTTTCAAAATTACATAAAATCAATTTTATTACCAGCAAGAAGGTAGTTTGGATTTATGGATGGCAAATGTGTTTAAAATGCAGGATAACTTCCTTTTAAACAGGCAAGAAAGTAAAGGTATCTATCTACCTTTAATGTGCTGGAAGAAGAGCTTCAATATAGAATCCCAATTTCACCCCTGAGATCAGTATGTTGAACATTTTCCTTCTTCACAAACTTTGAATACAGTCACCACCACTGGACTTTACATGTTACTTAGAATATGAAGCTGTGATACACAGTATTAATAGAAGAAAAAAATGTATGATTGAGTATCTTAAAGGATCTGAAGTAAGAAATATTTGTGTTCAAGTTAATTTATACTGCTAGTTTTATGATTATGGAGAAAATAATCACATTGATGAGCTTTAAATATATTTAATAATAGCTATCTCAATACAAACAATGCATTATGGATATAATGCATCATCGTTCTTCATGTATTGAAGTTATTAGTGTAATAAAATAAATGAAATGTGATATGAGCAAAGTTAGTCAATTAATGGTTGTTATTATTTGCACTTAGTAGAGGACAACTTATATTCTCTTTAATTCCAAGACAGAAAGTTCTTGAGGATGACCTAAGTTTCAGACATCTTTCCACTTAGGTATTTCCTTTAAGGTTACACCAGAGATCTGATATAATTATGAGATAAAAGAAGGCAGGATTTGTCTTGTAAAATGGATTTTAAAAGACTATTAGAAGTAACCCAATTGTCACCCATTTATCCACCCTCAACTTGCTTTCCATCGAAGCAAATTTAGAGATAATAACTTAACCATGTTAAGTTATTTGACTTAACATCTATGAAGGGGTTCACAACATACCTGCCCAATTTACCCATTGGACATTGAACATTTTGACCTGACAACTCAGGTACAGGTACAGGATGGGCCATTTCTACCTAAGGGCAGATCCCCTTTCCCATGAGAAAAGAAAAGCCCTCTTGTCATCGGAGACTCCTTATTTTAGTCTCCTTATCTCTCATTAGTTTCTGCCACGTACTTCTTATTCCAGTCCTATAATTTCCATAGGTGCCTTGTCATTTCTTAAAAAATTATCATTTCTCTGTTTCCACACATATACTTTTGGCTCTGATTGCTTCTCTGGGTTTTTATCTTCCTTCTGAAGAGTCCAGTGTGCATGTAAAATTATTGAATACAATTTGGATGCTTCTCTCCTAGTCATCTATTTTATGTTCATTTAATTCTTAAGTCTAAGCAAAATCTAAGAGGTAAAGAGGGAGAGCTTTTTCTCCCTATCCCTACTTGCCTTTGATCAACTTACATATTCAGGGAACTGGGTTTTTTTTAAAAAAGAAACTTGAAAAACAAATTCAATACAGGGGAGGAGGAGGAGTCAAAACCAAAACATCTTTCCCAAGAGATTTTGGAAGAATAAAAATATTGCAGACCTAAGTGCTAAATAAGGAAGAAAACAGTACCCACAGTAAACCTATACAGTACATTGGAAAGAGCTGAGCTAAAGAGGAGGAAATTCACCAGGGCTGTTATTAAATTGAATCCCTGGAACTTGGAGAGACGTGTAGGACATAACATGGTACAAGGCAGCCTGAAAAGACTGTAGGAAAAGAAGAAAATCACCACAGAATGGTTGTCCAGCTCCTGCACCAGCTCCCACAGCAGCAGCAGCAGATAATCTGGAAGCAGGGTGACACCTTCCTCTTGCAGCTTCACTGGATCTCCAAGTGACAGGTCTCCATTCCTGCTCCTAACTTACTCAGCGCTACTCAGCCCACTCTCTGTGGACACTCCATTAGGTAACTAGGGTATTTGCAAGCCCAGTCCCTCCTTACAAATACATAGAGTGGGGTCATTTCTTCTCTAGGCTGTAGGAGAAAAGGAAATATCAGTAGTTTCAATATTGGGTAGGACCATGGACATGAGTTTCGATTTCTCTTGCAGCCAAAGAGCAAGGAAAGTGCACTATGTTATGCACAATATTTGTGTCAAGTCAAGAAAGTCATGTCCATCACAAGTGTTAGGAGTTGTCCTTGGCAGAAAAGGAAGAAAGGAGGGAGAGAGGGAGGCAAACAACCCGGTTCTGCTTTACCCACCGCTTACTATGTAATCGGCTTCGTGCTGAATCTCATTTTCTTTGTGTCATTCTCTGGGACAATAATACATAAATCAAAATTTTGGAGGAAAAAAATTTAAAATATAAAGTTTGAAAAGTGCTATAAAACCTCATACCAACAGATGCTCAATAAGAAGTGGGTGTTGTTACATTTTTTTTTGTATCCAAACATATTTAAATTGATTATTTAATGAGACAGCCAGACTGTCTCATTAAATAATTTTAAAAAATAAACAATGAAGAAAAACTCATCAAAGCTAGTTATTCATTGGGAATTTCAAATTTGGCCTTTCCTTTCACTCAGGATAAAATCTATTTGCAGATATTCACTGACAAAATAAGTAGTTTGAAAAAAGAACAAATTATGGTAAATTATTATAAGCAGTAAAATGGCCTCTTAAATGAGAACAGGTGTCAACTGTGATCAGCTTTATGGCATTTCCTTAGTCAATTATTTTATTTAAATAAAATTTAATAATGCTATTTAAATTTCAGGGTTCACACCTCAGGATATATATACTGTCACCCCACCACTCCTCTCCCAGCTTGACTCCCACAGCTCCTTCCTGCCACCCCCTCTCCCTTCTCCCTTTGGTAATCACCATATTTTTAAGATACTCTAATTAAGAGTTACTTTTATTGTGATTTGTTAGTTCCTTTGCTTTCGTTTTTTATATTGCACATGTGAGTGATCCCATCCAGTAAATTTCTTTCACTTTCTGACTTACTTTGCTTAGAATAACCCCTTTAAGTTTCATCTATACTTTTGCAAGAGGCAAGATGATAATCCTTTTTAATAGCTGAATAGTATTCCCTTGACTATGCACCATAACTGCTTTATTCAGTTATCCTTCCAGGAACCTGTAGATTGTTTCCAGGTCTTGACTATCATGATTAATACTACTTTGGACATAAGGGTACCTATATCTTTTCAGATTATTATTATTTTCATATTATTTGGATAAATACCTAGGAGTGATATTGCTGGGTCACATATTTCTGTGTATAGTTTTCTAAGAATCTCCACATTGTTTCCATAGCAGCTGTACTGAATCACACCCCACCATCAACACATGTTATTCCCAGTCTTTTCAGTTTAAGCCATTCTTGCAGATGTGAAATAATATCTCTTTGTGGTTTTGATTTGCATTTCCCTTATAATAAGTGTTGAGGAGTGTTTCTTACATTCATGATGGACAAATGTATTTAACTGTTGGTTTCAATGGTATTTTATGCACCCAAACGGAGAAGGCCATACAGCAGTTTGTAGCTACTCTTAGGGACCTGTGGGCCTTAATAGTGAATTTGCCCAATTATGTCTCAGCCTCTAGTTCTTCATCCCATTCCTGGTGATGATAAAACAAAGCCTGCTCTACTTGTCTCCATATAAAGTAAAAGGAAAAAAGAGGACGAAGCATATGAGAAGTTCTTTCCCAAGACAAAACTGATAACTATTTTAAACAGCTTATCCAATGAATCAATAGGATGTCAGAATTTATTTTTAAACAGCTTGGATTAGAAAGAAGGAAACTGACAATGGCTCTATATACTGCAATTCCTATTTAAGCTACAGATGCTTATATGTATTAAAATTTAAACTTCTTTTTTCAATTGAATAAATTCATGTTCATAGAACTATAAGTAATTCATTTAAAAGATTATTATGTCTCATTTGAAACAAAGAGTTTGTTAAAGGTATCACCTAAGAGTTTGAAGTTTGGCATTTGAAATATTTGGGGTTTTTTGATTAGCAAAATAAATCAAATACATTAAAATATTTGGTGACCTTTAATGGTCCTGAAGTAAAATAGAAATGAAATTAAATTTAAACTTAACAATATGATAGCATTTAGCTTTATTAAATTTAATAAATTAATAATTATGGAGAAGACATATGTTTTAAAAGGGTATTATTAATTTTGCTAAATTCAGTATTTTCTAAGTGTATGCATAATTCATATATGCTAAATAGATGCATGATGTTAGACAAAGGATTTTTTTTATTTAAGCATATGATTGGTGAATGATAATATTCTGATACTCATTATTTTAACATTAGTTTCTAAACATCTTGAAACAATTTCCTTCAAATTATAATTCAAAATTCAATATGCTTTGGGTTATATTTTTGCATTATAATAGTATCTAAAGTTTGAGGATTTGTATGAAAAGCATTAGTTCTTCCTTTAGAAAATAAATGGAACTTCGGTTTAAAGAAAATCACTATTCTAATAACCCAATTTATTTTTACTCATAGATGAAATAATAAATCATTTACTTTTAATTTTTATTTATTGATTAGTTTCTAAGTTCTTCTAAGACAGTTTTCACTTAAATGGCCAATTTGCAGAATGTAACAAGAAATTTGACTTGGAGAGTTAAATATGTGATAGGAAATCCATTAAAGTTCATTTTAAAGTTGGAGAGAATAAACTTTTGCTACTATATAAAAAACACTGCATTTGGTAAAATAGTGGCTAAGTTTTGTTTAGTGAAAAAAGTGCAGGAATAGTTTTAAATTTCAGTGCACCTTAATTAAATAGTATGTTGTCATTGAAATATTTCTGAAGAATAAATGAAACATCCATAAAGCTAACTCTGGGACTGAATATCTAGTTGGATAATCTTTGACAGATTATTTTCTCTTGATTCGAAAGTTTCTTAAGTAATGTATGCCATCTTGTAAACGTGGCTGTACGATACACGTTGGTTACAGAGAAATGCCACCAGCAAATCGTAAAATAGCAGAACTGAGTGTCCTTTTCCTCATCTATAAGCCCATTGTGCAAATGGCTGGGTTATAACCAATTCAAGAGCTACAGTGAAAAGAGTAATGTATTTTCAAGAGCTAGAATGTAGTAAATAAGGTGCCCCCAATCCCTGAAGTTATCATGTCTTTTTGAAATGTCTACTCATCTTTTTCTTTATATATACTTGCATATGTAATGGGAAGTGGTCACAATAAACGGGTTGAAAGTAATTCCCATGACTTATGCAAGTATGTAATAAGACTCATCTTTTTCATGTGGGCATGTGCTTCTGCTTTTTCTTATGCTTTAGTTGGGAAACAGACATCCACATTTATTTAATCACGTTGATGCCTTTATGCTTCTCCCTTTACTTGATGACTAATTTAGAATCCATTCATGGATGTCACTCACTGCCAATTTCCCTCCATGTTTACTCTCTAGTCTTCATCTAGGCCATATATCACAACTGATGTTTTTATGAGGGTTTTAGTGCATTGCTAGAATCATGACATGTTAGTAAAAATCACAGCATTTTATTTTATTATATAAATGGGCAATCTCCTACCAACATGTTGCCATAGAAATCTTTACAGTCAATTATGTTAATAAAACCCTGAACTGAAATAATGAACTATAACCTAGAATAAATAAGTATTAAGTCACAGAGCAGTATTTAACCATCTTATTCCACTCACTAATATGGTTCTTTTAAAAAACAGAAGACTGTTCTGACAGTGTGTCCTCACGGGATTTTGTATTTCACTGTCTCCTTGAGGCTTAATAGATGATGTTAAATACTTCAGAACACACGAGTTCCTATGTGAAGTTCATATGACTCCATGAATATCTACAATTTGTATGGCATAACAGCAACTTGGATATGCTTCTACATACTGCAAGAAATGGAATTTCCTAATTAGGCAAACCAAAGAATACAGTGTAAAGGACTAAACTTTTTATTTTAGAGTGATATTGACTAATAAATCGTCCATTTTCATTGCTATTCTTTAATTCTACAAATACCCACTAAATACCCTGCCTTGCCGGCCACTGCTCTTGGCACTAGTTACACCTGGATGAGCACCCCAAACTGCATTCTCTTAAGTCATAAAAGGGGAGCAAAAACTGCATCTCCAATTGGGTAAAAGGCCAAGGACTCTCACCTTATCAAGGCGACAAGAACCTTTCTCTGGCTGCCTTGAGAGAAACCTCTAACCCTTTTGGGGAGACCGACCTCCTACCATGAGGAAGGAAACTGTCACTAGAGAGACACCCCCACAAAAAACCCTGGGACAAGGGGAGAGTCAACTTGTGGGGAAAATAGGTCAAAAGAAGAGAGAGTCTGAGGTGAAGCAGGAGATGGACTTGAGGCGTCTGAGGCATTGAGGTTCAGGGTCTGGCCCTAACAGAGTGCAGGACAGGGAGGTGATGCTGAGGCCAGAATGGCAAGTGGGGCAGGGCTCCGTGGACCTCTGGAAAGCAGGCCCTGCATGGCCTTCTCTTATCACTCGCCTCGGCCCTTAGAGCCACGGGTCAGCCTTTGCATGTCTAAACCTTGGATTTGGAGGCCTGTGCACAAGCAGAATGTTCACGAAGACACAAGTCTCTGCACTAAACTGCAGGGAGGAAACAACCACCATCACACATCCCACGGACAGTATCACGAATGACGGTGCGTGCACATTGGGGTGTCTCTCCAGAAGCGGAAACCATTACATGGGCTGCATTTACACAACCCCAGCTCATTTCCATTTACAGTCATATAAACAGAACTTCCCACAATTAACCTTGGCAATATAATCTAAAGACCAGCACAAACTTCAGTCTGCTAAACGAAGTTCATTCATTGCAGACCCCGGGAAGTCCACATCTAGCGTGCCCTGTTAAAACCAGGAGACACAGACAGCTGACATTGCAAATCTGAATTTATTTCATTTGTGGTTAATAATTATTAGTCAACGTTTCTGTGAATGTTTGTGAATCCAGTGAAACTTACATCGCAATAGGCCCCGTATCACATCTGTTATACACAGTGTGCAAACACTTTACATTTTGACTCTCGGTAGTAAATAAACATAATTCTAAAATACCTTTCTAACATTAGAATGGCTGTACATTTAGAGGAAAAATTTCACAATGTATAGAGGATTCCTAAATACCCCCACACTCATCTTCTTTTATTAGCATCTAACATTATTCTACATTTATTATAATTGTTTAACTAATATCATTTCAACTATGCTTCATGACGTCTATACCTCATTTTCGTCTCCTCGGTTTCTGTTGCTGCTTTTCCTGCATCAGGGCCCTGGTCTGGACAGCACATCGCACTGAATTCCTGGGTCTCCCCAAGCCCTACTTGCTTGTGACAGTTCCTCAGCTCTTCTGTGGCAGTTGCTGCCTGGAGAGTTTGGAGAGAGTTCTGTAGCCTGCCCTTCAGTTGGGAGTCTTCTGAAGTGTTTTTCATGATTTGAATTGGATTATGGTTTTATAGGAAGGAGACCACGAAATTTTTAATTCTGTTAGAGTGATGCAAAACACAAAAAGTTCCAATTGCAGGAAATTCTACTATAGATATAAAAAATATATATTACATAGATATACACACATAGATCTACAGTTCACCTGTGCATGGATATTGTAATATTGTATAATCTATATATAATGCATTTATATTGTATTATGTTTTAATATACATTATATGTATAAGTAGTAATTTTATGAAGCTTTCAGCATAGTTATGACACCGAATCACTTAAAATTTGTTTTAATTTGTTTTGCTTTGCCATATTGTATCATCATCCTTCATTAAGTATCTCTGACATCTAAACTTTAATTCCAAGCTTATGATATGTTAAGAAATTTCTGCTTCAGAAGATTTTGTCTTTTGTCTGAACCTTGAAAATCATTTCCTCACTAATGTCCTGTTGGTTATTACCAAAACCATTGATATGATAGCTCTGAAATACAACAGTCTTCATACCAGCCCCTCCAGGAAAACATTTGCCACTTCTCTGTAACTAACCAAGTATTTCCACACAGGCTTCCATCGTCCCTTCCTCAAGCTTCAGGGAATATGATCTTTGCATATCATATCTCAGGTATGTCAACCCTCACATCATCCTGACCATCCAGAATACTCCATGGCCCACAAACATGTGTCTACATCACACACTCACCCTTCACAGACAAGAGCAAATGTGATCCTCCCTAAAGTCTCCCCGATCTCTCCAGTTAGCAGATCTCCTGCCTGCTCAGAACCCTGACATTGGAGCGTTTCCTCGTTTACATATCACCCGATCTTATTCATGAATATAAGATTATTGAAAGCAGGCTGCATATGTTAGCATGTTTTAAAATCCCCCACAGCATCTAACACTGTATCGTCCACATTTAGTTTTCTGTTTATCATGGATTCAGTGGCATAAGTCAAGAAGAATGAGTTATTTTTAATCTTCTATCAAATTGGCATTTGCAAATCTTTTTTTCCCAGTTAAATCCAATTACACATAATTTATTCAGTATCTCCTCCATATCCAGCTGTCCATCTTCAAGAAACCACTGAATGCAGCTTTTCTAACTCTGGCTAATTTTTTTAAAAATCAGTTGTTATTTTGTCTCTGTCTCTTTCTTCTGTTAAATTGGCCTTCTAGAGAATGCAAACCTCATAAAACCTATAGGCTACTCCTGAAGTTTGAGCCACATGCCCAGTAAAAGTCTCCATTCTCGCTGGGTACATTTAATACACTCTTACTAAGAAGCCTAGTTCAGCTTGTCGGTGTCCTTGTTAAAATTTGCACAACCCAGTTCCATTTCCAAGTTCCATGCCATTCGAAAGGTCCAGTGCAGCAGCTGCGGCACACTTAGAGAATTTTAAAGTCTTTTAATTCACTTTCGCTCTCACGTCTTAATGTCACATTATGTTCTGCTGAACATTAGCCAGACACTGGTTCCTGGTTTCCCTGATGAAAACCGACTCACAAGCTCCATTCTAGTCGGGCCCATTGTTCTTCAACAAGAACGTGACCATCCTGTCAGGACTGAGACCTGATATCTGACATAGGTCATTAAGTGTTACAGTCATTATATTCTGCTTTTAAACTCACACGTCTATCTAATCTGGCTGCTAGTAATTAAGTTCTAGCAACTTCTGCCTAAAAGACCTGTACGTATTCTCCCAGAGTCCTCCCCACTTAATCAGACGAGTCAAGTGAGTTGTCCGTGTTAGTTGGCAGATAAAGAAGTGTCTGGACTCAGCTTTGCGGGGGGCACTCAGTGACTTCTCTGGAGCTGACCTCAGTCTCCTGTGGTGGCTAACCTTCACTCAGTCACCCCAACAGAACTGCAAAGTCACTTCTCTTCCAGCTGAGCCAATCCTGGTGATTCTGAGATGCCTTCCGCTCAGGGAGGTGTTCTTATTAACTCCCCTCATTCAAGTAGAGGAGGGGCAGATGGCCAGAACATCCCCTCTGGTAGATTCCTCACAGCGTTCTGCTGTCAAGCGCCTGGCAAATTTATTTTGGCACCAAATGTAAGCTATCCTGGTTTTGGAAAAATAAAATGTGAGAAATGTGCTACTTAGGCTTTGGTGACATATTATGTAGAGTCACAACTTTCATATTATGTCCTCAAGCTGAATTTAGAACTGTGGAAAGAAGCCATGAAGGAAACCGAATGGGGAAGGATCAGAGATAAATTGTAATCTTGATGAACATGTTCACTGCTTCTCACTCCTGAAGGCAAAGTGTCGCTGCCAGCTGCCCATCTCCCCGGCCAGGTCTGCCGGGATCTGCCTGCTCATCCTTCTTGTCTCCCACGTCCACTCCCTCAGCAGACTGTGTCAAGGCTGCCTCCTAGACACGCGGGCCCACTCCCCTTCCTCGTGCTGATCTCTCTGGTTGACGGCGTGACAACTCTCACTTGAGTCGCGAGCATAACCTCAGACTAGACTTTCTGCCTCCCATTGTGTTTGCAGATCAAATCCATTTCCCACGCGGCAGTCGGCATATTCTCTTTAAAGTACAAATCAGATCATGCCCCGTCTTTGGTAAAGTGTCTTATGGGGTCCCCGATGTTCTTAGCGTGAAGTTCTACGTCTCACCAGACTTTCCTTGATGCAGACCATATTTTACTTCTTAGCTTCGACTCTTACTTAGCATTCTGCTCCCCCAGTCCCAGTCCAGTGCTGCAGTAAACTGGGCTTGTCTCCAGGTCATTTCGCCTGTTCTTGCTCTCTCTGAATGGAATGTTCTTCTTCTGCCTTTCCTCTGGACCAAGCCCAACTGCTTCTTTTAAGTCTTGGATGCCATTGCTTAAGAAAGTCTTCCCTGGCACTGAATATACCCTTGTATGTGTCACTAATACAACATCCATCATTCTGTATTGGGACTGCTGGTTTTATGCACCTGTTTTTATCTGTAGTCAATCTGGTGTCTTAGCTAGAAGGCAGTAGAAAGAATTAACTTGTAATGTCCCCAAGTTATTCAAGTACCCTGCATTTCAATGTTATTAACTAGGGCATATAATTACCCATTTTTCAGTCTTGAAAATTGTCTGTCCCTGTTCTATATATTTTCATACCTGCATTTTTTTAGGACATATTTAACTTTGTGCCTTTTATGAGTATGTTAATTCATTGGCAACTTTTCTTGTTTAGAGTGGTACCACCTATAATTTGCATGATGACTCAAAGAATTTATTAAGTAAATATCATCAGTGTGGGTCGATGTAATGTACTCATATATTTGTAATTTGTTGCTAGATAAATAAGCCTATATGAATTTTAAGCCTTAAATTTTCTTCATAGGTGGAGTGAATAATTTAACCACTAATAATGTTGCATCACTGTCCACAATACCTGGTTTACAAAAGAAAATCTTTATGTTATTGTGGGTTTAAAAAATGAAGGCCACTCCAGAATTTACAAGCATATTTGTGAGAATTTTGAGAATAGAGATAGGACAAGTCTCCCCACACCTGAAATTTGCTTACCAATATTCATGCCCTTCATACTACAAAAACCATCCAAGCTGTATATGTTCAGTTGTGATGCCATTTATATGAATGAACTGCAATAATATTTAATAAAAGTAGCTTAAAATGATGCCTGCTTTTCAAAAGAGTAATTTTGATTATGAAAGGTTGGAATTTTAATGATTTAGGTGAATTAAACTACAGTAGGGTGGAGATTATTTCTTTATAATGCTTTGAACCGCTTACAAGAGGCATGTAATTAATAAATACAACCTTGTAGAATTCTAGGGGTGTAGGCAGATGAGGGGCTAGGACTCAGGTGTGCCCCCCCAATAAAGCTCTCTCCTGACGTAATGACAGACTAACAACCTCTTGGATGGTAGAAACGGTGCCTCTGAGAGATTGAAACCACTTCATAAAATATACACTCTCAGGTCCCCAAAGGGAAATAGTTATAACATGTGGCTAAAGCTCAAAGGCTGATGTTCCCACTGCAATAATACAATACATATTATTAAAATAGGAATATAATATAATTCATAGTATAACATAAGCTTAAAAAATGTTATTAAAGATGTAACGACCAATATTGCAAATATAGGGACGTAATATCGTTTTTGTCCAGCTTGACACTCAAGGAGTCCTAAGCCCAGATTGGTTCAGGAACTGTTTACTACCTTCTTCTATGACTTGTCACATCTACTCTGAAGTCTTCTTACAAATCTAGCTTTTAGAAAACATTTCTGTTGGCCTATTTAGACATTTCATTATTTATTCTTTTCCTAAATAGATAAATTGCATATATCCCTTCACTTATCTAACAAGTTCTATAGCAACATGACAAAATACTGAATGGCTATCGGTTTATTGAACAACAGACTACTGAACACACCTGAATAACATGTTTACTTCTTGAGCATCCCTTTTGTGGTGAGATGAGTGATTATTCCTAAAATACAGTTTATAAATTTCTCTGTAAAAGGAAAATATATATATAAATTAATGATTAAGTGGTAGTCATCCCTTCTCTCAATAATGAAAGGAGTCAGAATAGATTGGAAGAAATTATTTCATTCATTATCAATTCCCCTTGGTCCTATGGACTTCTCATGCAAAACACAAACAAAATAGATTGTTGGAGCCTAAAACGTAAGATCTGGCTGTGAAGAAAGAAATTAATATTTTCAATAAGTTATTTTTCTTCATTTTGGTAAATACAATATCACAATGATCTGTATTTGAAATGCAAGATTGATTAGGCTAAAAACTGATCGCGATGAACAAGTAATCGCTAAAACTGACTCTCAAACTGGATATTTCTAACATGGTCTACATATTTTAAGAAACATAACACATCCCCATAAAGCAAGCTTGTAATTTTACAAGAAATCCTATATTGTAAAACAAATTGTATTGACCAAATCATAACCACTAACAGCAGCTAAAGGACTTCCCCTGCAAAATTGACATTATAATCATGCGCTGTCCAATACAGAAGCCCTTGGCAATAACTGGTCTTTAAAATTCAAATGTAAATTAAATTAAGTCAAAGCTTTGATGCTTCTGTCCACGAGCAACATTTCAGGTGTCCACTAGCGACATGGCTACTGCTGCAGATTGGACAGGAAGACATAGAACAGGCCTTCGTGCAGAAAGGCTGTGCTTCTCCCTCTCTCTATATGGCTTTGTTTCATCAGCCTTCCCTATTCGTAGTGTTTTGTGTCTATTTTAACAATTGAAAATATTATATTCCTAAACTCTCTTTATATAGAGTAATATATAAAATATGTCAGGGATGATTTCACATGTTTAATTAAAAACAACCAAGCGCCGACTATGCACACGATACATGCTCACCTATTTGTCTGTTCTCAGGAGGTTCTTGTGCCTCCTCACAGGAGATGCCCCAGTCTCCCTACGTCAGAGAGCCTGAGGGCAAGAGGAAGTTGAATAACTACATGTGTCCCCCGTCTACAGGAAGAGGCCCAACGGGACCCAGGAATCCTGGTGGCTTCAGACACCATCTTAAACAGCTTCTCTAAGACAAGGAAGGTTGAGAGGAAGAAAGTGGAAATTTAGTTAGGGAGTTTGTTGGAAAGAACACAGGATGCGTTTTTAACTTCTTCCTTCTCCATAAAAGAGATAAGGAGATTAGGTCCCCCTGGGGGACCTCACAGAGAGAGGCTTACACAGAAATATCAAAAGCAACTTCCACTCAGTCATCACAATCCCTCCCCAAAATAAATCATTTGCCAAAAGTCGTATTTTCAGGTGACACATTTTTGCTTCCCTGTCCATGTGCAAACCCCCAAATGTTCACTAAATTCTTTGTTGTACATTCATGATGCTTAGATGTAGGATAACTCCGTTTTTGTATGCTCTTCACAGTCACCTGCCTTAACACCTAACACTTGTTGGGCATTGGCAATGTGAAGAAACATACATTTGCAAAAGCAAAACACCTGCTTTCCAGGTTAAAAATATGTCTGTATAAATACATGCACCTGCATAGGTACATACATGTGTGTGCATTTACACATATATGACAGTTGCTTACCTTTCTTTTGGGGGTTAAGTTATAACATTGGTGATCTATAATCCTCTATTAAATGAAATTGAGAGGTGCACTATGTGCATTATTGTGTACTATTTAAACTTCATGAAAATTGCGTATGGTTTATTTCCTCTTAAGCCTGTCCTTGCAAATGATACATTAGGCATCTATTTGGCAGACAGAATGACAAATGTGTTTGACAACATATTTTTAAATTGAATAAAATGCAAAGACTGGAATTTTCAAATTGAGATAATGATGGTACTTTGGTATTAATTCCCTAGGGATTTCTATGCCTTAAAAATGTCTCCTCAACATCTCTAACTTCAGCTACTTTTCTTCCATCTGTTAAGTTAAAAATACTTTGTCCCATACGTTTGTCCACCACCTCTGCAGGTTGGAACCTCTCTTCTGCCTGTAATTTCCTTCTGCACATTAAGTAGATCAATGAGAAAGAAATGAACCAGACTAAGACCAGTTATGCAAACGTCTGGCCTCTTCATTTGTCTCTATAACCACGACCTAAGTCATAAAGCATGTCATGAGGACTGTGCATGTCAACAGCTTAGCAGACTTCCATAGCCACCTCATCGATCAATAAAAGGCATATGCTGTTATTCCCATCGCCGCAACTTGTGATGCATTATGATCTGGATTTCACATGTGGAGATAGTGAAGCAGGTAATGAATCAGAGGCTCTGCTGGGTGGCAGAGACAAGGCATCTGTGCTGGTCTTTCCTCAGAGGCCAGTGCCATGTCCACTGAAACACCGTGGAACAGGACCAGATGGCACTTCCCTGCCCAGAGGACCAGTGGCCAAAATACACCCATTACAGGTAGCACACGTCTGTTTTGTTGAGTTGATGTCATTCTCTAATAATGATGTATTTAAGTCACATAGTGTGGGTCTGAAGAGCCAAAAGAAGTTCTTTGTTTTAAGAGCTGCATCTAGGGAAGCCTACCCAGAATAGAAATCCTGGTACCTATGAATAATAGATTAATGTCATTCATATCCCATTGCTTTTGCAACCAGAGATTTTGTAATAATAGTGAAAACTAAATGAAAGGTGGGAAAGTTCATCTTCATTAGGACAATGGTCTTTATTGGAATACAAAACAAAAGTTAAAGAGTTTCAATATCCTACATACTTGAAGGTCAAATTGTGACTCCAAGAAAATCCTAGACCTCCACTGCTTTCTAAACTCTCTAATTTACACAGTCAAATTTCTTTCCTAGTACTTGAAAAGCAGCCTGTCATCCCCGTTAATAACATCTCTACTTCGCCTCCATGGGCACACCTGCCAGTCAAGCCCACGCCCACCTGAGCATGTTTCTGTCAGAGGAGCAAGGTGCAACAAACTCAGAGCCAGTGAATGGGGCATCTGTCCAGACCCACTCCTGTCTCCACACTGTCTCAGGAGCTAAGGACTACAGCTCCCAGCATGCCATGGGCCAAGGACTACAGCTCCCAGTGTGCCATGGGCCTGGCTTTCTGACATAGGTGACAGGTGGAGTTAGGTGGCCATGCTTGGCTTATAAACCAGACAAGTGTACCCTGGTGTCTCAGAATGTGTTGCTAGCAGGAAGTACTGGTCAAACCCCTGCCCGTCTCTCTCAACCCTCCTCACCCCTCCCTTCTTCCCCTTTCCCTTGTAAACAGACATTTATTTCATTAAACGTTTCTCTGTGTGTCTGCTGTGGGTCTTGTCTCCACTCCTTCAGCCACCCCTGAGGACACCCACTTCCCCTGGGAGTGTCCTGGAGCAGTTCGGTGATCTTTTCCCAGACAAACTGCCTTGACGCTTTGTGGACTCTGACAAGCTGATAGCAACAGGCTTCTTCTCTGCCCAGAGGGGTTGACTATGATGACTGTAAAGAGTACTTAACTAATAATAACATGTAAATGCCATTATTTGCTTACTCATAGTTTTTATTTGAGTTGTATTTGATATTAAAAAGCTACTTTAGGCTATCACACATAATTGCATTTCATAAATTTGAAATTTTTGATGATATGGATGATATGGAAAAATGCCACTTATTTGCAAATATGAAAAATTATTGAAAACAGAAAAATACTTCAGGGTAAGATTTTTTTCCCCTGGTAAATTCAAAGAAATAATATAAATTATTTTGCAAACTTCATCGAAGCTTAGAAGAAAAGGGAACACTTTTCAACTTATCTCATTATGATCCAATACCCTTTGTATCAAACTGACAAGAAAATGAAAGGAAAATGAGGACCAATCTTATACATAAATGTTGTTTATTTTTGTTTTATTTAGCTCATCTGTTTTATCTGTATACTGGATGTGTATGAAATCATATGTTACATAAACATATATATATTAATTCTTAAGAAAATATTAGTAGACCAGATCTAGATAAACCTAAAGAATAATAATAAAAAGAAAAATACATTACAATTCAATTGTGTTACTCCGAGAATGTAGAGTTGATCTAACATTTCAATTAAATTATATAACCCAACATACTGATGTAAAAAAATGATTTAAAATGTATCATCATTTAAAAATAAGTAATTTTTAAATAAAATTTCAAACAAAAATGTAAATGAATAGCTGGAACAAACAAAAATTGCAAAGAACATATAAAATCTCAGAGAAGTAGCTATAAATAAATGGCAGAAGCTGTAAAATTTAACAACAAAGTTAAAATCTCTTTTTATACTTTCCTAAGGAATATAACAAAAAAGATTTAAGGTATGTGTAAAATTTGCAAAGGAAGAAATAAAACTTGTTTTTTGCAGATATAAAATTGTACACACGAAAATAATTCAAAGCATTTATTTTACAAGTCAATTCAGCAATCATTGTGTACAACTCAAAGTAATCGAAATGACACTATATTTTACACGTAATATGAGTAGTATCAAAATATAAAATATCTAAGGAAAAGCAAAACCTGGTCTAATGATTATAAATTTAAGTTTTTTAGAGTGAGGTAAAAAGATGTCTGAATTAGTAGAAAAACACAAGATTTTTATGAATTGAAAAAATTAATATTTTCAAGATGCCAAATCTCTCCAGCTGTATACATAGCTTTAATTTAATCTGGCTAACTGTAAAATGGAAGGAAAATAACCAAGACATTCTTGCACACGAATAGTAAGAATAAGGAAATCAGCCTCCTCCTGGTTTATAAAACCTTCATGTGTCTGTAATTAAGAGAAGGTCCCCTTGATGCAAAGATAACCAAACAGAGGAATGTGATTGAAAAGACCAAATGTGGTCGAATGTGCAAATTTTACACAACACCTAGTTCACAAGAAGTTTTCAAAGCATAGTTTTTTAGTGTATTTTGCATGTTTACCTTGCATGTTTACCTTGCCATCAGCTGATTTCGATTCACTGAATTTAAACTACACAACTTGACTTTCTGACTTCCTTTTTTTGTTCTAATAAACAATCGCATCTCATACTTAGCAGCAGCCCAGAGTATGTAATATGCAGTGGCTACTACACATCCCGAAACAGCAAATCCCATGCTCCTTATTTGCAAATGGTCCATGATCATAGTACTTAGTGATATTCTTGTAAATATACAGCACATGATGACAATGAGAGAAGAGACAGGGAGGGACAGACAGACAGACAGAAGCTGCTGGAGCTAAGCTCTCCACGTGCACAGGAGGGAGGACACTCAGCACCAAGAGTTCTGCTCTGCCCCTGGTGCTGCGGGTTTCTGGTGGCCTGTGAGCAGATTATGTAAATGATGGCTCAGCTCTCAGCTCTCAGCTCTCAGCTCTCAGGCAGGGGGTTTTGCCTCTGGAGCCCTGGGCTCTTGCTGGAGGGGCTGTTCCCTGCAGGCTGCAGGAAATGGGGCTGGGCTTCCTCTTCTCATTCACACCCATTGCACGTACCCTCAGGTCTTAACTGACTGACTTTAGAAGGGTCCCGGGAGTTGCTAGGAAACCTCTCTGTTCTCTTCACCTTTCATAGAGCATTAGTGTTTCAAGTGATAAGGCTGTACCTGTGGGTACAGGAGGATTTAAGCAGAATCAAACAATGACAGGTGGTAAAGATAAACCTCTCCAGTTTCCTGTTCTTCATATAGATAACCAGGTTAAAAAACAAAAAAACAAAAAACAGTGGAGAAAAAAGCAGTGCATGCTTTCTTTAACTAGTAAATACTTAGCAAATATAAACATTTTAAGAATTCAAGAGAAAAGCATTTTCTGCTCTGATTCTTTATATTTGGGGTTTCTCTTAGATCTCTGCAATGCTGCAAGGCAAATGCATTTCCACATCAAGATGGCTGCGGACTTTTGCAGTCTAAAACAAGCTTCCTGTAGAAAATACCTGCCATTCATGTACTTTAGGTATGAATCCTAAATTCCTCAGTACACGATTATTTTCTGTTATTTTGCTGGTTCCTGGTTTTTTTTAAAGTAGATAATTTCAAAAACAGCCGTGAACAATTCTAACTCATAAAAGGCCAGTTAAGATTGTGGTTCTATCAGGCTGTACCTTTTAACATCCTTGATTATGTGAATTTTGGGGGGGCACTTCTAGTTTGGAAACAGCACTCACTCAGAGAAGAATTTGAAATAAAATTCAGATAAAGAGAGAGCAATAGACAAGGTGATCGCTGCTGTAACATTTCTGTCCTTCATTAGAATAAACGACAAGCTTATTTCTCACATTTTTCATTTTGAGAAAAGTAATACTTTTCCACCTTGTTGAAGATATGAATGTGTGTGTACATCAGATAGAAAAACTTGTTCAGTCAGGACCATTTTTTAGAATAACATTTCATAATGACACGTTTTTCTTAAACTGCTGTATTGGTTCTTTTCAATAGCTTCAAATGGCATTTCTAAAGGTTAACTGCAAAGAGCCCGTTGAATCATTCTCGTTTCGAGTCTTTTATTATTTTCACATGGACGTTTCAAAGTCTTTGCAATCCTGCCGAAGCTCTCACCTGTGATTACACCGAGCTGTGTATGTGTCAACTTATTACCCCAAACAATAGTTAATATAGCAATTCTGAACCCAATTGTACTGCATGATTCTGGACTTAAAGAAAGAAAATATTTATCTGCTCTTAACTATCCTGGTACAGACACTATTACTGTACTATGACTTAGGGAAGCATCTTCCCTGGAAGATGAATTTGGTTCTGTGCTGCTATGGACATGTTTTTTTTTTTAATTTATTTATGTACACATACAAGAGCTGGGGTACAGGCCATAGGCAAGGGAGGTGAGAGGACTCACCAGAGACAGAGTGGGGAGCAGAACAGGTGGATCGACTGAAATGCACTGCTGAGGGGAGCATCAGGCAAGGCAGGAGAGGTCTGCTGCGCCCTGTGGGTCCCCTCTCTGGCTGGGGATCGAACTCTCGCCATGGATGCTTCATGGTGCAGTGCTCAACCCGCTGTGCCACCAGGGAGGCCCTGCTTTGGTCATGCTTTGAGTTCCCTGTATCTACGGCCGGTTTCAATCATGCATTTGTGTCCTGAGATTCAGTGGGATGAGATGGGAAGTGAAAATTCCATTCTACTGGACTATTCCTGGTGAGAAGCAGAACTTCTATTTTCCTAAAGATGAAAACTCAAACAGGTTCATAACAAAGTGGTTATGTAGCTTATTTTAGCTGGCTCATTTTAAAGAGATGGCTCATTTTAAAGAAGCCTAGAAAAATACAGCTATTTCCACTATTCCTGAAATTATTTCAACGTAATAGGATACTCGTATATTAGAAAGTTCCTGCTGATATTAACATAATTCTATTATTTTCTTAAAAAAATTGTGTCCTCATAAATTAAAACCATTGTTTGGTTATACATCCTAAGCAATTTCTAAATATAAATGAATAGCTGGAACAAACAAAAATTGCAAAGAATATATAAAGTCTGACAGGTGGTGTGTGCCTGTTGGGATTTTCTCCTATTGTGGCAGCTGTCCCTTTGCATCTCCTCTGCTGATGTCCCTTTTTCAATCCAGGCGTTCCGAGTTGGAACCTAGGGTTCACGACCAGGGCATCCTTTCTTCTCTGTATACACCCACTCCTGTGCTCTCTGTGGTTGCTCTCATCTTTATTATGCTGGTAACTCTGTCTCCTGCCAGAGGTGGTTGCCGAGTTCTTAACTAATATACAACCGCCGACTCAACACACGAACGCAAGCAGGTTATACATATCTCCATAGCAGTGTGTCCAAAATAAAAGCACAATTCCTCTCCCCAAACTGTCGTCGCCAGCCCTGAGTTCACATCTCAGCAGGCTTGTCACCGCCCCTGGTGTCCCCCAGGGGCACGCACCGCGAGCCCTCCCTTGCCCTCCTACCTGCATCAGAAGTGCCATCCGTTCTCCAGGCCTCTGCTCATCACCTGCTGTCCCTTCCCTCCCATCAAGCCATGCTCTTTAGCCCCTGGTGACGGAGCCTGTGACCTGTGTCATCTCCTTGGGCCCACGCAGCTGCCGGGCGCAGGTCCCATGCAACTAGCTTTAAAGAACGTTAACACAAATGTTCTGCTTGAGTTTTTTTTTTTTTTTCCATGTTAACAGATACATAAGATTGAGGCACCCACTTTCCCCCATTTTTCCAATCGCCTTCACCATGCTGAGACTAGACCCCAATATGCACAGGTCAGAAAGGAGGCCTCACCAAACCCCTCGATTGTCAACCCCCACAGAACCCCAGCCCACCGCAGCCAGGCCCTGTCCTGCCCCGGCAAGGGGCGGCAGCCCACAACTTACCTCGTCGGTAAATCTAGATGCACACAAAGCTGACCACCGGCACTGGCCCCACTAAAACCCCTCTGCCTGTGTATGTGGAGTCTCTCTACAAGATACAACATAACTTACTCTCCTTCATTCACTTTTTGTGATTTACTTATTAGCTCTCTCAAAAGTCTACTTTGAAAAGAATTTTATCTTTATAAAAAGAAGCAAGCAAAACTAGCTGAAAGCAGGCGATGGCAGATTGAAAAGCGAAAGGAAACAGTGGCACACCACAAAGAAAATGAAGATGAAAACTAAAATCTCAGGGTATTAGTGATTTCAGTAGAAATGTGTACAGATATACATAACATAAAGAACGAGAACCCAAGCGTTACGGAATCACAGTAGAGAGACTAAAGGAAAGAAATTACAGGTAACCACAAAACCGTGAGCAGAGGAATTTAAGGGGTCTGTGTCTAGGGCTAGTACTTAGACAGTCATCAGTGATTGTTTTAGGATTTCTCGGTGCTTTCTTTTTGCTTTGGGGGAAAATATTAACTACAGAGTGCACTGGGGAAAACAAACTAATAAACAAATAAGACTCTTGATAAAGGGCAAAACTTTCAAAGCTTGACTTCTGCTTACTGATTACTCATTTGAGATTAAGAAATAAATTCATATCTCAAATTTGCTGAGCCTCAGCTGAGCCCCAACTCTCAGGCCTGCGCCCTACAACTGTTTAAGTGAAACCACATCCTTCCAGCTGTCTCCTTGCAAATGCAACCTTCAAGCTTTATTCACTGTGGACCCTCTAGTTCCTACTCAGTACATCGAGGAGAACAATATTTATTAATGAATTATGATACTAATGCAAAAACTTTCTGAATATGTGAAAATTGGCACATACTTGGTTTGTAAATGAAATGCTAGTGAATATTTCACTTTGTCTAAATGTTACCATGGCAGACATGGTTGTCATAACCGGCATTTTAGAAGCAACTTCAGAATCATTAAAATACCTGCAATTGTATTGTTGCGAAGAGCAGTAAAAACTTGTTCAGAAGGCTACACGTTCAGAAAGAAGATTAAGTGTATTTGTGTCAGATGGTAAGTTTTCATTAGTTGACAGAATTTCTGCTGATTTAAACAAATTGCTAAGCAGCACATGGATCAGCCATGATCATTTCAATAATGTCAAATACATGCATCATCGCTGTGCACCTCATAATAATTGCGTGATCTGTTGTTACCTGAAGAACTCAGGAAGCTTAATCTTTTCCCCTCAATGATTTCTCCTCACCGTCCAAAATATCTAATAAGACGGACCCTTCTGGGCCTTCACACAGCGGTGATGAACACACACACAGAATCAAAAAGGATTAAAAATTCAGAGTTTGTTTTGTTGTTCTGATGCCGTCAGTAAAATCAACTGGTCATCTCACAAGATCCCTTGACCTGAAGAGGTGCCAGACTTTTTCAAATAACTGCTTCTGGCATCGAGCTAAATTTAACGCCACTTGTCTCAAGACAATCCCATTTTAAGCGACAATATGCACCTGGTTTCCCGTCCAACTGGCATTAAACGCTCGCTTGCAAAACGCATGTGGTTAGTCATTTTGCTGATTTGACTTAAAATGCACCCACGTACCAGAAGTTACGTCTGATAATTACTCTTCTCCTGTCATGGAATATAGCGTATTTTTACACAATTATTTGTTACTTGACAAGTAATCGCTGCAAAAGCAAGAAGGAAGACTTCAACATGGCGGCGCGGCCCCTTCCATAGACTGTACCAATATTTGGATGTGTTAGAGCAGAGGTCTGTAAACAGTGACCCAAGCATCAAATCTGACCGGTGGGTTCCACTCTGCTACCACGGATGAGCTGAGGGCGGTTTGTAAATATTTCAGAATTGTGAGAAAAAGCCAAGAGGAATTTGAGCAGAGACCATCTGTGGCCTTCACAGAGCTAAAATATTTACTTATGTGGCCCTGTAGAAAATGAAATTCGTAGGCCCTAACTCGAGAGCAATTTTCTACCCCACCCTTCTCGCAAAGTTGCTTTAACAAAATCCTTCAAAAGAACAGGAAGATTGTCTCCCTTCTGGTGACATTTGGTAATTTTATAGAGCCATGTCAAGGCAATTCCTCCCCATCCACGCATTGATGGGTCAAATTACCATAATTTATAAAATTAGAGGCTTTTAACTGCATATCATTTCTGCAGCTATTCCTCTCACGTTGGACCTAATTTTCTTGGTACATTTGGTTTTAAGTTGCAAAAGGAATAAGAACTCTCTGGCCACAAAGGCACCAATGAATACATTTGGAGGCTGCATTTAAGCCCACGTCCGCCTCAGGGACGCTAAACAGACACACGGGCCTGTGTCTGAATTCCGGAAAATGCTGAACTCCTATTTCTGTCTGCAGGTGACAGGCTGTGATGGATGGCCTGACAAGGACCCACGATCCAGCAGCACAGCCGGGAAGCAAGTGTGGCTTCGACCTGGAGGCTTAGTTATCAGCCAGTCACAGCCTAAGGCAGCAGCTTACAAGTCACTTGTTTGCACTTCTAACAAGCGCATTGCCTTGTGGCTTACGCAGGTAAGCATCATCATCGTAGCACAGCTGCTGAAAGCACTCCTGGCCCCTAGAAAGCCACCTTGCCTGGCGTGAACGGCCCTAAGGAGAGAAGATCTTGAAAATTTGTATGGCTGAGTTTTAAAACCAAAGTCAACAGTTCGCTAAATAAAGCTAAAGTAATTAGCATGGCCCGACTTTCCACTATCTGACATCAAACCCTTCCAAAGTAGCATTTTTCCCTCACCCCAGAAATTGCTCATTTAGAGATGAGTTATTACTGTCCCTCTGATCGGGAGGTGAGCTGTCATGAAGAAACGCAGTTCCCAGAGAAGAGCCTAATTTTAGCAGTCATAGCTAAGAGTGACACTGCCGTTAGTTGTCAGGAAAGTGATCATTAAAGAGTCTCTCTCCTCTTTGATGCAAGCTATTCAGATCAACTTTTCAGGCCCTTAGAATTGCCCTGAACATCCCTCCAATTTCCACCTCTGTCTTGTTACCTTCGTCTCAGCGTCGCTTTTTACGAATGCATTGCAAGCATAAAAAATGGCCTTCGTGGTCCTTTTCTCTCTACCTATCATTACTTAAGTCAGTGACTAAAAACAAGTGTTTGTAATGATTTATTATTTGAAAGTGATTCATTTGAAAAGGAAACCCTTGTTTCTGTTACGTTGTGCTGTTCAAGTTCTGTGGGTCCTGGGAAGATTTCTAACTGCAAAAACGTCCGGTGCTCAGGGTATTTGAGTTTTGCGGCGGGTGAGTTTGGCCTCATCCCTGGAAGGCCGCGGCAGGGGCCTCAGGCCTTCTCCACTGCTCCCTTCCACGAGGCCCACCGCCCCGCCGGCCTGAGAACGCAGCCAGACCACACGGCTGCAACTCTCTTGACTTTGCCCTCGAGGGTCTCAGTCATTGGGTCTAAATGATAAATCAGTGTTGCTCATAAAATTAGTTATTTATAAGAGATTTCTGGATAAAGCACACCCACATTAGCTAAAGCACGGCGTGGGAAGAAACAAAACACATGAATGGAGAATTCTAGAGAACTTTACAGATACCAGAAGTATGTGAGGAATTTTGACCTGGTGCCAAATAATAACAACACTGGACTCAGCAGAGACGCACAGCCGCTGCCTCTTCCGCGCGCATGGAGGCTGCTGGCAGGTGTCTCAGGCAAACCTGAAGACCGGCGTGCTCGGCGGCGCTGTCCGCGGGGCCGGCCCTGCGCTCCCGTCCGCGCCCACAGCTTGCTTCTCCGGGCCACGGCTGCCCACGGACGATTTTGTCTGAAACCGACGGTGGACTTCTGTGGAGACCCGCCTGGGCGCTGTGGCTGCGGAGTGCAGAGGAAGAACGGGCTCCGCTTGGTGCTGGGCGCTTGCGTCTTGGGGCCTCCCGACACGACACCCTCCCATTCCCTGCAACCCCCAGGGCTCACCTGTGCATCACGCGCTGCCTGCCCCCGCGGCTCACCTGTGCGTCACGCGCTTCCTGGCCACGCCACCAGGGGGCGCTAGGGCTGTGGCGCGGGCTTCACCCTAGCGCGATCCAGTCGTCAGCCAAGAAAACGCAGCTACAGTCTAGACATATGTGCATCTATTTAAAAGAACAAAGACATTAAGGGGGAAAAGATTTTACTACTAGAAAAGCGGAGTATTAGAAGATAAAGTGCTCTCTCTCCGCTGAACCACGGGAGGACGGTCCAGGTTGGCGAGAGGCTTCCTCCCGTCCGCCGCGCCGGTGACCAGTGAGCTTGTCTAATATTACAAAAAATATCACAAATCACGCTCCGTAAGAAACCCGCCAATTCCTTCTTCCTGATGTCTACTACACACATACCCGCACCTAAAGACATCTCTACATTAAATGTGAATTATCTTTATATACTATTCACTTATTTAACGACTTTTAAATGAGAGATTCTTATTATCTCTTATTCTTTTTAGGAAGTCTGGAAAACAATTATGCAAATGAAGTGTATGGACAATATATTAAGGCGAAGAGACTGTTCTTTTATTTCTAGGTCGTTTTGCTATGATGCATTTCTGCCATTAATTAAAAACTGTTTTGTTAGTAAATGAAAATTCGTTTTAACCATATTGAGCCTGTTACTGCTAAGAAGAAAACAAACAGAAATAACACAGCTTCCTGATTTGAGGGTTTTTTGGTCTTTAAATCTCTTTAAAATGTTTAATAAAACATTAAAATGTATATATTGCTGTCTTGTGAATATCCGCTGTGTTAGCTCATCTTTAAGTGGTCCTAAGCTACTGTTTGGTGGTTGGACCTTGAAGGGTTCCCATAAATCTTGAGATTAATGACCAAGGCTACAATGCCAGTTTGTAGCTGTTACATTGTATTCCCACATTTCCGTGGGGGGGAAATCACTCTCACTATATTTTCAAAATCTGTGTCTGTATCCTCAGTGTTCACACGCACATAGCTAATCACTCACAAAGTGACTGCTTCTGAACACTTAACCTGTTGACATACAGACTGAATCTCCCCTCAGTGTAGGGACCGCCCTTAGTTTGTTTATCACAGTATGTGAATTATTTTCAGACTCCTTGGAACAAAGGAGGCTGTAGCGGCAGGATAGGGGTGGCACAGGAGGCAGGTTCGGGATGGTTCTGGGCAGACGGGTCAAGGAAGGAGAGTCTTGGAGCCCTTGGTGGCTTTTCATACTTTATTTAGTAGAGGTGGCCGGGTACATGGCAGGCAGGGGTGCTGGGGGGCCGGGAGGCTGGCAGGCCTCCCAGCCCTGGCGCATCTCACCCTCTCGGCTGCTTCTTCTCTCTGTCTCTCTGCTGCTGCTCCTGCTGGTTCTCTCAGTTCTGTCTGTTGGTGCTCGCAGTTCTCACGGTTCTGTCTGTTCTGGTGTCCTCATGACGCCGCCCATTTACCCCCGTGTCCAACACAGGTGCGCCCACTTGCGCATGCCCACCCTGGAATGCTCGTAGCACCCCAGGTGTCCATCATCAGAGGTGGGAGGGTGGAAATACCTGATCAACCTTTACCCTACAGAGGCGCTCCAAAATTATGTCTTGAATTAATGACTGGAGAAATTGGAGATCAATTAATTGAAGGGACCATAGAGTGAGGGCCCAATTGTTCCCTTGAGACTCAAGTCATGAAGTTCTGCCTTCCCTTTCATAAAGCTGCATCAAATCTTTTTTTTTTTAAAATATTTATTTATTTATGCATACTAGGGTACAGGCCAGAGGTGTGGGGGGGTGAGAGGATTCACCACAGAGAGCGGGGAGCAGAACAGGCAGATCAACGGAAGTACACTGCTGAGGGGAGCAGCGGGCCCAGCAGGAGAGGTCTGCTGCGCCATGTGGGTCCCCTCTCTGGCCGGCAGCAGGGATCGAACCCGTGCTGCAGTGGCTGCGGTTTGCTTCATAGTGTGTTGCTTAACCCACTGCGCCACCAGGGAGGCCCAAGCTGCATCAAATCTTGAAGCTAGACGCTTCAGTTCTGTGGTTCCAAATCAGAAACTGGTCATCAGCTCCAAAGCTTATACAGTCTGGACAGGGGACGTGCAACAGGCGCGCCCTCCTGGATAAAGACCCTGAAGTGGCCGCTGTCCTCCCGTCGTCACTGCCTGTCACACACCGTCCCTCCCGTTCTTCATCGTGTGCGCCTTCGGGACTGGCCCACTCAACAACTGGGAAACTTTCCCTCGAAGATGCCCTTTCTAAGGCCTCTTTAATCTCTTAGAGAGCCTGGTACACCTCTGCAGCATGTGTCCACCTGTCTCCCGCTGACTTACGACCGCTGGCTGTTCCCGCCCTGGTCTGAACCGACGCGGCCTCTCACTCTCCTTGACGGCTGTGGCTCCGTCGCCAAGTTGCCCACGCAGCAGCCTTTGTCTTAAACAGCCGAGCCCCACAGAGTCGCGAGGGTGATCCTTCTCAAACACGGTGAGAACATACCACCCTCCAATTATTTAATGTTTTCTACTGTATTAAAGGAGAAGTCAGTGTGTTAGACAATCTCCCACATTTTCTGTGATCCAGGTTTTCCTGAATACTCTCTATTTTGCTTTCCCTTTTCCTCTATCCCCCCTATTTTCTCTTAGCACTACCACCATCTGGCAAACTACGTTTTGTTTTTATTTCATTACACTAGAATCTAAGTTCCAGAAGGCAGATACTTTGTCTGTTTACATGACTGAATTCTGACATGGAAGGCTAGAGACGAACGATATATATCCAGTGCATAAATGACAGAATGTTCTAGCTCGCCAGCATTTTAATGACTATATTCACTGTAGAATATATAAGAACGTACAGATAAGAAAGGAGCGCGCTTCACTGGTGAAACGGTAGAGATGATTGCATCAGCCATGTCTTCCTTTCAGTGGTAGCCATTTTGTAATTATAGCCACGCAGCCAGAGATTCGGAATTGATTATAAATCCCTGCCATCACTTTGTATTAATTCAGGAAGTGACACATTAGCCAGATCATGAAGGAGCAAGAAAAGTGTTTTAAAGGCTCTTATGCAGAGACATTTTGCAGAATAGAATATTCTTTAAAAGACGAAGCATGCCCCTGCTGTGGATAATAGCGATAGTGCTGTAGGTCCAGGGCCTGTTATGAAAAGGTAGAGCGTTTACGTGGGTTTTAATATATTCCAGGTACACTTGTGTGCCACACCAAATAACACAGATAAGTCCAAAAAGAACCGATGAAACGGGTCCTATGCTGCCTCCCTGATGCAGATGAATGAACTGAGATGCAGAGCACTTCACTTCTCAAGGTCGTACAGCGTGGGAAGGGAGAGCAGCTTAAATGAGGCGGCAGCTGCAGAGACGGTGGTCGTATAGCGATACCATCGGTGCGCGTGCAGAGAAAAGGCTTAGCCGGAACTAAGGAACTAGGGTTAGAGAAAACTCGGCAATTATATTGGATACACAGACACAACTCTGCAAAGTTACTGCAAATTCTTTGCAAGTTATTAAAGAATTATGCAACACAAGAAATGAACCTTTCTAACCTAAGCTGTGTGACCCAGCTGGCGCAGGACAACCAGAGCTCACATGCTTGACTAAGAGGATCGAATAAATGTTCGGCTGAGAAAATCCACCTTTTCTGCCTATGGAAAGAATATCCTGTATTTCTTTGTAAAGAATAAGGAAAAAAATATCCAGACTTCATAGTGCTTTATTATGGTCACATGCAATATTTATTTTTGTTGTTGATTTTTAGAAATCACATTTGCATCACTATAGGGTTGACTTGGGCATTATTACTTGTTTATTAAATGTAATGTAATATATATAATATCCCAAACATCAGTAAATAAATGCATCACAGTGTGCTTAAGTAGATTTTTTTTTAAAGATTTATTTATGCATACAAGAACTGGGGTACAGGCCAGAGGTGTGGGGGGGGGTGAGAGGATTCACCACAGAGAACAGGGAGCAGAACAGGCAGATCAATGGAAGTACACTGCTGAGGGGAGCAGCGGGCACAGCTGGAGAGGTCTGCCGCGCCATGTGGGTCCCTCCCCTGGCCGGCAGCAGGGATCGAACTCGTGCTGCAGTGGCTGAGGTTTGCTTCACAGTGTGTTGCTTAACCCACTGCGCCACCAGGGAGGCCCCATTAAGTAGATTTTTTTAATGTGGAAAAAATCACTGCAAGATAGCCAACCAAAAATTAAAAGTGACTTTTTACTTTTCACTAGAGATAAAATGATGAGCAAGAAAATCTATTTGCATAATGGAAAATATATTTAATGGTAGTTATCCAATTTGTAGCATGTCACTAAGTAAACCAGATCAATAGCATGCCCTCCTATCTAAACAGATAATCTATTGCCACACACAGCGTAATACATTGGCATGGCAACCAGCCCTCTGCCTGAGAGTTTTGCTTTTCATTTTGAGGTGATATTCACATGACCATATAACTACTATGGAGCATTCATTGTGTTATGACTTTAAGACAATCAAATCTATCTTTTTATTTAATTGAGCAATCCAGCCACATAGCCATCCATCCTCCCAGTGTCCATCCATTTTCAGCCTCATTACCTTAATTTTGTGGTAAATTCATATTTTTTAACGTTCATCATTTAGTGTTTATCCTCCACAGCTTCCTGTCCCTATTCGATGCCGGGGCATTTCGTCTTCTCCGGACGTCCAGACTGTCTGTGAGAAGAGACAGCAGGTCGTGCGCAGTTCCTAACCGCCGAACTGTCAGTCCTTTCAGTTGCACTTGTCATCATTTTCTCTCCGGTTTTAGACTCCAGAGCAGCCTAGCAGAATCACTTCATTCATCTTTCTCCCAATCTATCCAGTTATTCCCTGCTCTGATACATTAGACAACTATTCCATGAAGCCCTTCATGTTCTCATAAGCATAGAAATAACGCTTGCTCCCAGAACTGCTGACCTGTCAGCACTCCGCAGCAAGGCCACAGGGCACAAGGTCATGGGTCACAGGTTACAGGCACAAGGTCACAGGAGCAGCGTCCACAGTACAGGTCCCTTTGGAGGAGGGTTCAGATACTAAGTGGGAGACTAGTCCCAGGTCCAACTCAGTAATTATTTGTTAATGAAGTCAGACATCTGCATGCGTGACCTTCCTTACTTGCAAAGGGAAAAATACTCATCCCTTAGTCTTTACTTCAGAGTCTTTCCTTCCATTTGCAGAATGTCATAGTCAATTGCTTTTTTAAAGTCAAAGAGGGCCTCCTTGTTGGTGCAAAGGGTTAAGTATCAGCACTATGTTACTACCAGTGACCACTGCAGCAAGAGTTCGGTCCCCACAGGACGCAGAGGGCCTCTCCTGTCTCCCCGCTGCCCCCTCAGCAGTGTATTTCAGTAGATCCACCTGTTCTTCTCCTCACTATCTCTGGTGAGTCCTCTCACTGCCATACCTCTGGCCTGTGCCCCAGCTCTTGTATGCAAAAATAAATAAATTTTAAAAATAAAGTCAAAAGACAAAAAATATATATATACTAAACTAAATATAGACCATATAGTCCAGCCAGGTCTTCCATATATAAATAGAAAGAAAAGATGGACACATCCAATTTTAATGCTTTCATAAGGTAAGAAATCTACATGGACAAGTAACATTTGAAAAAATATTTAACATCTTGTGTAGTCATTAAGTTATAAAATAAAACAAATGTGGTAATCTTTTCACCTACAAAATTGGTGTAAAATTAATTGATAACACAAGTGATACAGAGCATATGGTGAAATAGGTGTTTTCAAACATTACTGCGGTATAATCTTTTTGGAGGCAAACTATAACTAATCATCAAAACATTTTAAATAATCATATGTCAACCTGGTAAAGGAATCTCTAGGCATATATCCCCAGGATATCATCACATATCCAAAAGCAAAGAATTATTTATTTTTAATCTAACATTATTTATATTTGTGCATTCTTGGTAGCGGCCTACAAGAGGGTACTACAGAAGTAAGCGCTGAGATAGCCTGACCAGATGACACTGTGCTCTTATTAAAACTCATGTACTGAAATATTTAAAGGTATGGGAAAAATGATGCTATAATTGAAGAAAATCGTCCGCAAAATTTTTCCCAAATTAAAAAAATCAGAAAATAAACATAGTAGTGACAAATTAACTTTTAAGCAATGTTACTATTGTTAATTTTATTCTTCAAGGTCATTTCATGACAGTTTTAATAATCAGAACTAAAAGTCAAGGTATAAATAGCCATAATGGTGTCGAAAAAATTTCTAAGCTTGAATAAAGTATTCTTTAAATAGGAAAAAAGAAATTTTTAAGCTACCCTATATCTTTGTCCCTAAATATTCACTGTTTCCATCGGTATTGCTATGTCATTTGACAACATGTATCACGGGCAAGCTCACAAAACACCTATTTGTTGAATACTTTAATTTACATATAGAATTATCAAATACCACAATTTTTGATATTTCATAAGGTCTAATATTCTGAAAACACCTGCAATTCTTATTTCCTATTAATAAACCAATCATCCTACAGAATGCTTATTAAATCTTATAGGAAAAGTATTATCATATGGCTAGAGGCATTTTCATACTCCATATGATTGGATCTATAGGAGTCTTTCCCTAAGTTGTGTTTCTTATATTCAGTTTTTCATTATTTTCCCGTTAAAAGTAAAGTAAGTATTTGCTGTCATTAAGAATGACTACAATATGTTAAAAATTCAGTACACCTTAATAACAATGATAACCACAATTGCCATTATTTTAACTGTCTAACAATCTAGAATATAACTATAACTGAAGTAGGAGAGATACTAAACCACCCGAGCTGTTATAAAATATCAGGTCTAAGAAAATTATATAGGAAAAAATATATAGCAAATTTAATTGTCGATTTTCACCAAGGAATTGTTTATGCTAAAATATATTTAAAATGTTATTTCACTTACAAATTTATAGATTGCTATATAAGTGGATCAAAGGAATCCACCTGAAAAACGTATCCATTCATAAATATAATTTTATATTTTATAGTTCACATCTATCATCTACTGAATATTTTGTAGTTCCCATCTATCATCTAGCAAGTTAGCTAAGTATGATCTATCTAATTTCTCTCAGATAAGTGCCTACGAGTGGGCTACAGGTTTTCTCAGTTAAATGGCAAATAAGTGTTAGAAAAGAAAAAGATCTGGAGCACTAATTTCCAAAGTACCTGTGTCACTTTGTATGGCAAACAGCAAACTATAACGACTTGGTAGTTTTATGTTCTATTTGGCATCAAACGATTTTAATTTTAGCCATTCTAATGGAATATTAGCCAGGAATCATTTATGTTAAAGTGTTTCAACGATATTTTAATATTTCATAATATTTGAAATATAATTTTATCTACAACGTATAAATTGCTATAGAAATGAAACACTATAACTTGTCTATAGTGCATTTTATTGTCATTTTAATTTATAGTTCCTTAATAACTAATAATTTGGAGGATTATAAACAGCTACTTGCTACTAGTATATCTTTTACTGCATTCTAAAACTTTATCCATTTTAAAAACTGACACCTTTCTAATCATTAAACTCTTTAAGATTTTATTGTGCCTGCAAAATTTTGTTAGATTTATTTCACCAATACTTTTTCCCAGTGGGGCCTTGCCTTAGTTTTTTAGGAGTTGTGTTTTGAGAGAAAAACATAATTTTTCACCTTTCCTTGCCCTAATTCCAACTAGATTATAGAAAGGTATTCCTCAAGATAGAAAGTTGAAAGGAGAAAAATAGATTGAAGGCCAAAAAGAAAAAAAAAAAAGCAAGAAAGCTGTACGTGTGCCCACCCTTCCTTCAGATTTCTAGCCCTCCAGGTAAGTGAGCTCCTCCTTACCTGCAGGCGAGCCGACCCCTGCGGCCTGCGGTTGGTACTGAGTAGCCAACACCTTCCTGCAGAGACTGCAGTTTGGGGCCCAGCCACCTGCTGTGAGCTGTCTGCAAATCTCACCTGCCAAGGATTCGCCCTTCTCCCTGCCAGGCTGGCCAAGCGCTGCCGACTGACAGTTCAGGCAACGGAGCCCAGCTCCCCCTAAACGCTGTGGCTCAGTCTGCTTTTCAGAGCTCCCCTGGGACGAGCCTGAGCCCAGGATTTGCCTGAACCAATCTGGCTTGGCGGCTCCCATTCCCTTCCCGCGGCTCTCATATTGTTTTCCCTCCTTAGTAAATCCCTCCCACGTGATCCAGGAAACCAATGGAAAATGGCTCCAGTGCGGGGAAATTAATGATGTTGCTTCTCGCAGGAGCAGCTAACTACATAATGTGACTCCTGACTATACGCCTGCATTCCTCTAAGCGCTTTAGATAAATTTGAAATACTTATTCTGAGAACAAATTAACATTGTGCCTATCATCACTTCCTAACGCCTTACAATGTGATTGACTCACTCACTCCGCCTGTCAACTGAATGTGAAGCTCATTTTTGCTTTTCCCATTTCGTAGGTGAAGAATTAAACCACAGAGGGTTTCAGTGACTGCTTCAGGTTGCACAGGATGCTTGATACAGAATGTCTAGTAAGATGATGAATCAACCACAGCCCCTTGGGAGTTCTTAGGGATAGTCAAAGGTAAATAAAGTAAAAAGTCAGTGCTTTCGCCTGTCCTTCCTACTGTGATTAGAAATGAAAGATTGCAGGAAAGGCCATTTTGAAACCCAGCTATGGAGTTAAATTATACGAGCACTGTCTTGCAGATTATTTCAAATTGGTTTAAACTTATTTTTCAAAGACGAGTTTCTGTTAACACTGCCATAGAGATGGAGAACAATTAGCTATTCAGTAATATGCAGTTATTTAAGCAAAGAATCTAACCATTAAATATTATTAAGCGACTATACCAGCACACCCAACCTACTGACCAGCAATTGTGGGTGCATAAACGATGGTCAAACCAACCTGGCTTTAGATCTAGCACAGGGCTTAGAGAGAAAGGAAAAATAGATCTCAATGAAGGCCTCACAGAAAGGATTATTGGTTAGAAGAAACATTTATAGTTGTAGAAATTAGTTTGAGCATAAAGAGATATATTAGAACAGTTTATAAAAAGAAAAATAAAATGGCCACTTTCTCTTAGAACTGAGGGACCATTATCATCTCATATAAAAACCAAAGAAAAAGATAGCATAGAATGAATTGAGAACTATAATGTAACTATTTTATTAAAATGTGAAACAATAATGGTATCTATCTTAAATCATTATTAAAATGGTGACTAAATGTCTTGTAAAAGTAAGGTTCTCTAAGTTAAGCAATAAATAGTTGTTGATAATTTAAAGTTACATAAAATTACTGAATTTTCAGGTTTACTTTTTGTTTCTTATTTAAGAAAACTAAAATTTAATGTCATCCTGCCTAAAAAAAAAAAAAAAAAATTAAAGGGCCTCCCTGGCAGTGCAGTGGGTTAAGCAACACACTATGAAGCAAGCCGCAGCCACTGCAGCACGAGTTCGATCCCTGCTGCCAGCCAGGGAGGGGACCCACATGGCGTGGCAGACCTCTCCTGCCTCGCCCACTGCTCCCCTCAGCAGTGTACTTCTGTTGATCTGCCTGTTCTGCTCCCTGCTCTCTGTGGTGAATCCTCTCATCACCCCCCCCCCACACCTCTGGCCTGTACCCCAGTGCTTGTGTACATAAATAAATAAATCTTTGGAAAAAAAATTAAAAGGATGTGTTTGTGTAAAGTGTCTAAAGAGATGATAGTATAAAGGCTATTATAATGTCTTACAGTCTAGAGATTAAAAACTGGGATATGATAATTCCCAATGCAAGTGAAGGTGTGTGTGTTTAAAAAGGAAATAATGTATTGGAAATACATATTTTAAAGGTCCTAACATAATTTAATGTAAGGTGGTTATCTTTAAACTGGTTTAAAAAGTAAGAAAGCAAAAGAAAGTGTTGAAGGTTTGAGGGAGAGATTTTAGGAAAGGGAAAAAAATATGTGAAACAATTCTGCCTAATATGTAAGTTTTAAAAATATATGTACATATGTATGATTAAAATAATTTTATCATATGTTAAATTATTTTAAATTATGTGTGAAATGCACAAATACCTACATATATATATATTTCATCTAGTAAACATTAGAGGCATAGATTTGTAACTAGTGATGGTTTTGTTTAGTTTCATTCTAAGGCAATAGTCAATATTTAATGTGGTATTATTCTCAGTATCTTATACACTACGTGCACTTAATTATATATTTGCTTTTGACCTAAAATTTAAGAAATGGGAGACAATGAACTGAGGTAGAAACGCAGTGAAGAACTGAGAGGGCTATGTAAGTATAGGAGAAATTGCATTTTTTCCCTTTCAGAAAAAGAAGCAGGATATATTTTTCACTAAATTTGGTAAAATTTCATAACCAAAATGACCTATTGGTCCTCTTTTAAATATGGCAGAGGCAATCTATTTCTTCCTCATCATGGAAAGACCAATTTTTACTATCAAATAAGAAGGCCTTTGTAGACAGGAAATATACAACTGCCACCTTCGATCGTAGGAAAACTGAAAAAAAGGGAAAAAATGTTAAACCACCGTAAGTATACCTAAAAGGATCAAGCAGCAAGGGAGGCAGGAGTGACTCAAGGATAGTAATAGTTTCATATTGAAAGGAGAGTGCAGTCTTTTCACTCCATTTTTATGGCAGATGAAGGAATTCTGAGATGAAAGGAGAGACTCAGCTCAGTAAGGGACAAAGGATTATGTGCAGAGTCTGACTGGATACTCCCCGGAAGGTGCAGGGCAGTGAAAACATGTCAGGAGAGGAAGGGAAATAGGCACTGATAGGATATTATTGAAATAAAAAAAAAACACGTGAGTTTAAGATGTACTTCAATTGAAAGAGAAAAAGTTAAGGATGCAATATTCACTACGTAGTATTAAGTCAAACACTGAAAGGGGAAACAGGAGGAAGGAGGCTTTTATGTTCTTAAAACCATATGTTACAAGTAGATAAAAAAAAAAAGGACATTATTCATCTTGAAATGACAGCACCCATGTTGATGTCCATCATTTTTATGAGCCTTTCAACATCTGAAATTGTGTGCAATGATTCAGCGTTTTCGAAGGAATATACTGTTAACCCAAATTTTCCGAATTACAGCAAAGTATTTATATTCAGAAACCAACATGACTCCTGTTTTCTTTTTCTTGCTCTTCAATAAATAATTGATACCTAAATTAATTTTTGTATTGCTCATGTCTACTTATTACCTAATATAATATATACCACTATTCAGCGTAAATTCTACATTCACTAACCAGCAGCAAGGCAAATAGCATTTCACTTCTAAAAAGCTACTTTATGATGTATTTAAATAGCAGTTTGTAATGTTTTTTACTAGGACAATGGAGAATAATGCATAGATTCTGAAAATATTTGGAATGTCTCTTACCAGAAACTGTAGACATTTTTAAAAAGTCACATAATGCTGTGGCTAATAGATACATCTTTATGTCATTAATGTGATTGGACTCTCTATGAAATGCTGTAACAGATAACACTGTAAACATTAGTCATTAATGAGTGATTAATACAAGAAAATAGTAAAGAAATCCATCTAAATTTCATCAAAATGAGGATATATTCTATTATGGTAACCCTTCATTTTCCTAAACTGGAAATGTCCAGAAGGATACACTTATCTACCCATGATCTTGATTAGGATAGCTGTCCATATTTTATATTTGTGCTTAATTCAAGTTTTGAATTATTTTTATGCTAAGGAACGTACTCAGTAAATACCTCCCAAACCCTTTTTGAGAGTATGCTTGACATGATTAGTTTTTATCTGTCTTACTGAATTTTTAACTATAAACTATAAAACACTTGGAGAATCTAATAGGTTAGGCATAGTCTGTTTCTTATTTGAAGGGAAGAGAAATGTCTTGGTTAGGCTGATAAATGGCAGCCTTTAATGAATTAATTGCTTCAAAAGTCCTAGCTAAATTATTTCGCAACAAAATTCAGCTCTGCAAATCGCTGTCTTAAATGCATCATGACCTCTGGTTTTTATCTGATAAATTATGTCCCATCCAAACAGTGTCAGCAGTTATTTATTGTCCTGGTTACAAATTGGCTGTTATGCAACTGAATTAATTTGGATCAGAGACATTTTCCATTTGTGCTCCCAAACAATTGCTTGCTTTATAAAACCTCTACTTTCTTTCTCTAAAGAGTATGTTATTGAAAAGTTACATTTTGAGTATCTGAACCAAATTGATTTTCCCCACTAATAAAAATTAGGAAATGGAAATGATGACTACTTAAATCATTACCTGTCGTGATAGTGATGATTATTTAAAACCTTTTAAAAATTGTGTAAGTAAGCATAGGTCCTTGGTTCTTGCAAATAGGAGTGAATCCATCCAGATTTAGCGTGGCCAAGAATCTAGATACATGCTTTCTTTGTGTTGAGTATTGACTAAGAGCATCCAAAGGTCAGGAATTTGAAGAACACAATCTTTCCATAAGTGTATTAAATAGACAAAATTTATATGCAGTGGCAATCTATGAACATATCAAGTAAGCAAACTATAAAGTTGCCTTAAGTGGTTGGTCCAGTACTGGACTATATATCTTAATGTAATTCCTGAGACTAACAAGGAAATTAACTAGTGGTGTGGAGTTCAAAGGAAGATTTGCGGTGCTGAGAACGTTGGTCAGCGCAATGCACGTAAGAGGAGGTAACTCAAAGCGTTTGGGCTTGGATTTGGACCCTCGGTTTGTTGTTTTCTAATGTAATGACCTTGAAGAAGCTGTGACTCTTGGAGAGGATTTATCCAGACTCACCTCTGGAGTTGCCGGAAGCATTCTGTGAAGTTGTCTCGTGCAGCGTGTGTGTGCGCCTATATGATCTCTTCCTACCTAACGCTCCGTTTGCCTCTTGCAAAATAAATATAGCAATCAGGAACCATGGTAGTCAAAACAGAGATTCTGTGGATAAAAACCAGAGCTTTTCAGCTTTTCAAATGTTGCGGATAGATTCTGTCATCACAAGAGGATTCCAGAAGATCTCGCTTATATGTGGAGTACAGAGAAACCAAACAATAGGGAAAGAAAAAGTCAAAACTAGCAAGCTGACCTTAGAACGCAGCATCCAGCAAAGAGGGAGTGGGAGTCAAAACAGGGTGGGAAGAGCAAAAGAGAATATGTGATGGTTCATGGGTGATATGGTGGCGGCATAACTTATGCGACAACCACCTAGGAAAAAAATAATTAATAAAAAAGAATTCAACTAGGGGCCTCCCTGGTGGCGCAGTGGGTTAAGCAACGCACTATGAAGCAAACTGCAGCCACTGCAGCATGAGCTAGATCCCTGCTGCTGGCCAGGGAGGGGACCCACATGGTGTGGCAGACCTCTCCTTCCTTGCCCACTGCTCCCCTCAGCAGTGTACTTCTGTTGATCTGCCTGTTCTGCTCCCCCCTCTTGTCTGGTGAATCTTCTCACCCCCCCACACCTCTGGCCTGTACCCCAGTGCTTGTATGCATAAATAAATATATATATATAAAAAAAAAGAATTCAACTAAAATTAATAGAAAAAGAGGAGTCACCTAGAAAGTTCTTAGTGACTCAGCCACTTATATGATCCCATCTTTACCAACTTATCAGTCTAAATGTGTTTTCTTTTTCTTTTTTATTTATTTTGATGTAGACCTGGGGTGCAGGCCAGAGGTGCAGGCTTGGGGGTGAGAGGAGTCACCAGAGACAGAGTGGGAAGCAGAACAGGCAGATCCACTGAAATCCACTGCTGCAGGGAGCAGCGGGGAGACAAGAGAGGCCTGCTGCCTCTTCTGGGTCTGTTCCCTGATGGGGTGTGGAACTCATGGGGTAGCCATGACAGTGCTGAGACTTAATCCTTGGGCCACAAGGGAGACCCTAAACTTGTTTTCTTAACTAAGTGGGGAAAGTATCTCACACACTAGTTATTTAAGCCACCTAATGTGATACTCCTTACCAATCATGTCGTGCTATGAACGACTTGTTCCATTCTGTTAGTTACCACTTTATGAAATCATGCAGACAATTGCTGAGCTTAACAATATCATGTCAAGTGTTAATAAAAATGTGATAAAGTCTAAAATGTTATTTTATACACTTTGGAATAACTAATCAACAAGCTGACTATAAACTTTCAGAGGAGATATTATTAAAGAGGAATACTTTGTTTTTTCTACAACTGTCCTGATTCTGATTTAAAAAAAAAGTCATATCATTTGTAGAACATGAGAGAAAAAGAATAAAGGGTATAATATAAGTATGAAATGAAAACAGTTATCCTAAAAACTTCATAATAAAATTATTATGAAAAATGGCATGACTTTTTTGTAATACATTTGGTATTGCAACAAGTGGGATTACTTTGTCCCATTATAACCCTAAAGATAAGACCAGGAAAAAATTTTGTGCTGAATCTTTATGATACATTAAAAATCATTTTATTCTGTAATATATATATATATAAGAAAACTGAAAAATTATTAGATGAAATATATTAGCTAGTTAAGTGTAAATGTTCATATTTATAGGAACATGTTAAAATACATTAGTGTCTGTTCAGTTAGTACGGAATGTAATTTACTTAAGAAGGAGGACTACATCTTAATTTAAATTCAACAAAATATTAAACTAAATGTTCTTTTAAATTATTATTTTTGGAGACTCATTACCATTTGTTTAATGGAAAGGAAAAAGTGACTAATTTTGGTGAATATAATTTGCATAAATTTATCAATAAAATCACGGTGACATTTGACACTTTAATAAAAATAGAAGTTTAAGAGTATAAGAAGAAGAAAAGTCTATAAAATGGAGAAAGACTTACAAAGAGCTGGGATGGGGACTTTTCATAGAAACTGGCCAGAAGTAATAGAAAAGAACTGCCTTTCACGTGTGTACACTGTGTAGCTTAGTATGGCTTTTTACATTTTTACCTACAACAACATAAGTCCTACTGCAACATAGGTCCCACTGCAACATAGGTCCTACTGTAATATAGGTCCTACTGCAGCATAGATCGCACTGCAACATAGATCCCACTGCAACATAGGTCCTACTGTAACATAGGTCCTACTGTAACATAGATCCCACTGCAACATAGATCCCACTGCAACATAGGTCCTACTGTAACATAGGTCCTACTGCAGCATAGATGCCACCGCAACATAGATCCCACTGCAACATAGGTCCTACTGTAACATAGGTCCCACTGCAGCATAGATCCCACTGCAACATAGATCCCACTGCAACATAGTTCCTACTGTAACATAGGTCCTACTGCAGCATAGATCCCACTGCAGCATAGATCCCACCGCAACATAGGTCCTACCGTAACATAGGTCCTAGTGTAACATAGGTCCTACTGCAGCATAGATCCCACTGCAGCATAGATCGCACTGCAACATAGGTCCTACTGTAACATAGGTCCTACTGCAGCATAGATCCCACCGCAACATAGGTCCTACTGTAACATAGGTCCCACTGCAACATAGGTCCAACTGCAACATAGATACCACTGCAACATAGGTCCTACTGTAACATAGGTCCCACTGCAACATAGGTCCCACTGCAACATAGAT
>JAGFMF010011798.1:1192144-1217698 GCA_019455555.1 Galemys pyrenaicus | reverse complement strand
ATCCCACTGCAACATAGGTCCTACTGTAACATAGGTCCTACTGCAAAATAGGTCCCACTGTAACATAGATCCCACTGTAACATAGGTCCCAATGCAGCATAGATCCCACCGCAACATACGTCCTACTGTAGCATAGGTCCCACTGCAGCACAGATCCAACCGCAACATAGGTCCCACTGCAGCACAGATCCCACCGCAACATAGGTCCCACTGCAGCATAGGTCTCACCGCAACATAGGTCCTACTGTAGCATAGGTCCCACTGCAGCACAGATCCCACCGCAACATAGGTCCCACTGCAGCACAGATCCCACTGCAACATAGGTCCCACTGCAGCATAGGTCCCACCGCAACATAGGTCCCACTGCAGCATAGATCCCACTGTAACATAGGTCCCACTGCAACATAGGTCCTACTGCAACATAGGTCCTACTGTAACATAGGTCCCACTGCAGCACAGATCCCACCGCAACATAGGTCCTACTGTAGCATAGGTCCCACTGCAGCATAGATCCCACCGCAACATAGGTCCTACTGTAGCATAGGTCCCACTGCAGCACAGATCCCACCGCAACATAGATCCCACTGCAGCACAGATCCCACCGCAACATAGGTCCCACTGCAGCACAGATCCCACCGCAACATAGGTCCCACTGCAGCATAGATCCCACTGTAACATAGGTCCCACCGCAACATAGGTCACACTACAGCACAGATCCCACCGCAACATAGGTCCCACTGCAGCACAGATCCTACCGCAACATAGGTCCTACTGTAGCATAGGTCCCACTGCAGCACAGATCCCACCGCAACATAGGTCCCACTGCAGCATAGATCCCACCGCAACATAGGTCCCACTGCAGCATAGATCCCACCGTAACATAGGTCCCACTGCAGCATAGATCCCACCGTAACATAGGTCCCACTGCAGCATAGATCCCACCGCAACATAGGTCCTACTGTAGCATAGGTCCCACTGCAGCACAGATCCCACCGCAACATAGGTCCCACTGCAGCACAGATCCCACCGCAACATAGGTCCCACTGCAGCACAGATCCCACCGCAACATAGGTCCCACTGCAGCATAGGTCCCACTGCAGCACAGATCCCACCGCAACATAGGTCCCACTGCAACATAGGTCCTACTCCAACATAGATCCCATCGCAACATAGGTCCCACTGCACATAAGTTCTACTGTAACACAGATCAAGAAGTCCCTTGTACTTGTGACTGCGGCCAGATTTATAGAAAACTGACATGTAATGTTTAATTATTTAAATTTATTTTTTTAACTAAGAACATTTTTTCTTTCTAATTTTTAGTCCCCCAACTCAGTACATCCGCTGATGTCTTAGTGACGGGAGGGACCATTCTCATTTTTGCTGACTTCAAAAAAATATAAAATGGACTCACAGACCAACACTGACCTTACCCTTTTGTGCATCAAACATTCTGATTCACCATGGACAGAGTGGGCGCAGAAAGGGCGCATCTACCGAAACACACCGCGGCCAGCTGGGATGGAGCTGGCGCCGCAGGGGCTGCGGATGGCTTGGTAGTGCCGAGGCAACCCTGAGGCCACCAGAGAAGCCCGCATTATTCTAACGTTAAATTAAATGTTTTTAGTTTTCACCAGGAAGTGGACTCCTGACTTTTAGTTCACGATAAGTTACATGCATCGTGGCACAAATGCGCATATATGTTGACAATTTAAGAGGTATCATTATTTTACATCACAGAATGTAATGTAGAAAAACATATTTAGTATCTGTAATAAGTATCTTTAGCTATCGGGACTAGAATATTTGAATTTTGCTAACAGCAGACAAAATGAAGGTGTTTTGTCACTAAGGAAACTTGAGAGGCTCTGGGAGGGCTGAGGTGAGTTTGCAGCATTGGGGCCAGGGTTATGAGAAGCGGTAATTATGCAGACTTTGATGTGGTAATTCCATGGTTTAAAGGAGCTGGTTTGTATTGCTATTTGTCTGGCAGTTTTCCCAGCCACTAAATTCACTCTGGCGGTTGGCTAAAGGACAGCAGCGACTTTTCGATAGAGAAATCTCAGTGAGCTATGTTTAGAACTGAATTGTTTCCTATATTGAAACACTGGCCGCCTTCCATTTGATATGAGTGTAAAATCAGCTCTTTCTAAATGAGTCATTGAAAAGCATATGAGTTCAATTTGTTGGGCAACATCAGAAATGTAAAATCTCAAAGTTACTCCACTAATGAATGTTGGAGCGCAAGAAGCTTAGCAGAAAACTCCCAAGTATTTTAACATGTTTCTTCCTTTTTTCTTAGTATTCTCTTTTCATAAGAAATTTCCTTTCATTATATAAGAATGAGATTTGGCAATGAAAAGTTTAAGAAAATTATTTTAAAGATTTTTCGGATAACTTTTATAAATTATATGTCTATGGTATGTACTCACATACATATAGATTGTCTTATTGGATGTTTTTCATAACAGAGGGGATTTCATACAAGCTATGCTAATTTCAGTTACACTTGCTTGAGCATACTTCTCTTTCATCTCATTAAATCCTAATTTTACTTGACATTATACTTGACATTAACATGAAATGGATTTGAATTTTGATATAAAATTTACTTTATTATCTTTCATATTATGTATAAAATAATTTTATAGACTGCATTATATACAAAACATGTTCCTGTCACTTTTCCTGCAAGCTCAAACTTTGTACTTTTCCAGTCATTTATAAAGTCATTCAAAACAGTTTCCGACAAATTATTTTAAGTCACAAATGAAACAGCAGATTAACATTTTTGCTGAAATGGTCTATGACATAGAGCACAAACGTTGGCAAGGCAGAGAACCCTGCCCCCTCAGTAATTCACAACAGGCGGTGCAGATTTGCCCCGGAACCCGGGCGTGGCTTCCGTCCCCGGGGGAGCTTCTCTGACCGCCAATATCTGTGCGTTGAGTGCACCCATAAAGTAAGATGCATTCGCCATGCTGCGCTGATAGCACAGAACACACGGCATGTTGTGATTGAGGTTTGTTCTGGGAGACAAGTTCTGTGAGGGCGCTGTGATGTGAAGGGGAGGGGACACTGGCTGGAGCTGACTCATCCCGCTTATGCCCTGTTGTTTTAATGAATGTGCTCTTGAATAGACGGCTTTCAAAATCTTAGTCCTCTTTTATGAAGCATCTTCAGATACACTTGCAACCTCATCTCCACGTCTCCCATGAAACCACGCTCCACCCCCTCCCTTTTTCTGCCCTCTGTCCTTAGGCTGCTTCCTCCAGGGCAGCCATTCCTGCGTTTTATCCCAACGGAAACCACAAAAGTGTTTTCACATGTTCAACAGCAAAGAGAGTTTATTTGATGTGAAGAAACCCTTCAAAATCTTAAGTTGAAATTTTTCTTCCAGCAAAACCCAGTTGGCACTTCCCCACACAATGAATGAGAAGGAATGGGCGGAGGTTGCTCCTTCTCTCAGGGCTGCGGTGAAGATGGGGAGGGCAAGTATCCGTAGCCAGCGCGGATACAGCCCCTGCCTGCAGAGACGCTTGGGATGGGAACGGGGTGGGGCAACGGCCATGCACCTTGTATGGGAGTCAATGAAATTCTGCCAGGTGGAAACATTAACTAAAATGATAGACTGGTGTTAGTAAAGCAAGTCTTACCTCCAGCAACCCAAGGACGTGGGAACCCACTAACTGTATTTCTGAGCCAACAAGTGAGTCAGTTCTACTAGCTCCATCACTCAGTGTGCACACAAACGTCATGAATTCAGTGTTCACCACTGTATCTCACTTCTCACCAAAGAGCCTGGGCTTAATTTTTTGTCAATGTCATATGGGTCTTCTCAGCAAGAGAGTGAAAACCCCAGTAAATGCATTTCTTCTGTGTTTCTTCAGCGTTGCCAGAGCTCATTCATCTGATCTGGATTTACTGTTGTCCTCTGACTGGTTAATAGAGTGACCAGCAAGATATGACAGGGCATAAAATATTTACTGCCCTCATTATTAAGGAGAGCATGCATATAAAATATGTATCACTGAGCATTCCTAGAAGATGTGGGGTGTGAGTGTGTGTGTGTTTTCTGGAATTTTGAGTTTGTTCCTCACCCTGCACTACTGTATTTTCTACATACTTAACTCAGACAGAACATTCAAAAGAAGTGATTAGAGCTGGGGTAGTGAGTGCTATGTCAACCTGATTGAGCCATAATCCCCAGACATTTGGTGAATGTTCTCCTGTGTGTTTCTGCAAAGGGATTGCTCTGAATGAGTCTACATTTAAATCTGTGGACTTTGAGTGTTCAGATCCTCATCCACAATGCTGCAGGGACTAGTCCAGTCAGCTGAAGCCGTCTCAAAAAGACGACCTTCCCCAGGGGAGGCCTGAATTTTGCCAGCATTTATTTGCTCACGAGCTTCCTTGAGTGTCTCTCTGCCTGCCGGCAAAGCCTGCCAAGTTTTAACTCGCCAGGCTGACAACTTAAACTCAATCTCTCTCTCTCTCTCTCTCTCTTACACACACACACACACACACACACACACACACCCTTCCTATGAGTTCTCTCTTGGGACCCCCCTGTCTCACTCTGAGCCCATGTGTTTTCCAGAATGGATTCAGAGTTGACTGAGAACATTGTTACCAAAAGGGTAGGTAGGTAGGTAGCAGTTTGTAAGTTTCAGTAGAAGTTGTCTTGGAATATCTAGAAGATCCATTTCTAGAAAACCTATAAAGGGGAGCACCAAAGGCATTTAATACAGCCCACACTGTTACTATTCCTCATTAGTTTTGAGGTAAATTGTCGTCAAGTACCATGCAAGGAGTTTGCAGGGCAATGTGGAGGAAATTCCTTATAAAGCTCCATTAGGCTTTGTGCAAATAGACTCTGTAAACCTCAATGAAAAATGCTTTGCTTGTTCTCAAATTAAACATAACCTGGGTTGGGTTAAATAGGAAGGGATTCTGTGATGAGAGGGGTGAGAAGTAGTGGCATTCAAATAGGAACTTTTGTGTAGTGGGATTTCCATTACCTACACTAGCAATTCTCAAACTCAATCACTTTTACAATCAACGGACAGGGATAGGGACAACTTTTCGCCAAGTTTGCAATTTAGCAAAGATGAATCAGGTCCAAGATTTAGATGAAAGGTTGGCGATAGCTTCCAATTTTTATCTTTTTATTGTTGTTGAGAATAGAAAGGAACATAATTTATAGTTCTCTAAAGTGAAAAAGAACCAGGAGAAATGTCCTGTATGCTGAAGTGGTAAAGGTATGGGTAAACAGTATCTTTCTCCAAAAATATTGGCCAAAAAAGTGCTTTTTACTTTCAAATCAAAAGATTATAACTGTCCAAAGATTGAGAGTAAGAAATTTGTTAACCTTTCATTCTGTTTTCATTAAAAGCTAAGATATGAAAATTTCAAGAATGTGTTATAGGGAAAACACAATTTTCATAATGCATTTCCATAAAATGTACATTCAACATTTAATACACAGGTTATGCCTCTCCTATGAGAATAGTTGCAAATAAAAGGGGAAAAAGATCTACTTTCTATTTGTGAAATTTGTACTTACGTGGATATATGTTTGCTATATGCTTCTACTTAATTTCACAGTAAAATTCCAAAATAGTTTATTTTAAGTATGCTGTATTTTCCTTGACTAATGAGGAGCAGCATTACCTTCTAATTCCTTCTGTTTTTAATTCCTTCAGTTCCTGCAAGCAGAGTGCTACATCACACATACATTTGTGATGTTTTGTAAATTAATGCAAATTTTCTAAGCACCCAAAAGGATCTTCTTTGGGGAAACAAGGATATATTCTTTTATCGTTAAATTTGGGAAAAAAAAAAAACAGCTAAGACCTTCCGATGTCTGACCTCAGTGACCAGTGTCTCGACTCACAAACCAGCTGGCTACAGAGTTTAGGCAGAAACTGGGATGTTGGTGACACAGGACGCTGGATTCAGATGCAGCGTGACCTAACTCCGCGGCCCTGCTTTTGGGGGTGTCTGAGTTGAATAAAAGACCCGCAGGGTGGGTGGCCGAGCGCCGGGGTTAATTCCTTGAAGCAAGAACAGGAGAGCGTGAGCCTCGTGGTTCCGTAGAGACTGTGGCCAGCGCGGCGTCGCTGAGCATGGGACGAGGACTCCCGGGCGCCCCCGCCGCGGCCCCAGCTCCTGGCAACAGCCCGTCTGTCACCCGTGACCTCCAGCGGGGGGCCTGCGAGGAGCATACGCCCAGGGCGCAAGGGCACTTGCCACATCCCGGCTCTTAGGCCAGGTAGGTGCCTCTGAGGGGCAAGACGCCCACCCGCGGGGCGCCCTCCGCCCGCGCTGACCCGTCCAGGCCCGGCTCTGGGCTGGCCGGCGCCACCTGCAGAGCGCTCAGTCTTGCTCCTCTGACTGCATGGAGGGTATTTCTGGCTCATCGGATGAGACGATGCCCCACTCCGGAGGTTGATAGAAGCCTAAGAACAATATAACATCCACATACTATATTTAAAACACCTCTTTAAAACATAAGCTTTGAGATCAATGACATTGAAACATTGCAGTCCTTCAGAGTAGAAGATGTCTCTTGGCTCCATATAAAATGTAAAAACCATAGAGAAAGATCAGATTTGTGGTCCTCAGAGAGTGGAAAGGCCAGCTCATCACACCATCAAAAGGCACCTCCTCGGGACCTGATTTATCAAGACTGAAATTAAACTTGACCAGCTGGTGTTGATCCCAGCCACGTTTTTAATCATTAAGAAAAATAAGTGCAGGCGCCTTCCTGGTGGTGCCGCGGGTTGAGCACCTCACTGTGAAGCATCCGCAGCACAGCAGCGCGAGTTCGATCCCCAGCCAGGGAGGGACCCACAGGGCGCAGCAGACTCTCCTGTCTCCTGCTGCTCCCCTCAGCAGTGGATTTTAGGAGATCTGCCTGTTCTGCTCCCCACTCTGTCTCTGGTGAATCCTCTCACCTCCTGCGCCTCTGGCCTGTACCCCAGTCCTTGTGCGCATTAAAAATCAAATAAATAAATAAAACCGCATATATGTATGTAAGCACTCACATAAATAAAAAATAAAGGTTAAGGTCATTTGAAGGTACAATGATGCTTCAAAGGAGATATGATTCAAGTTTAATTGATTGGTTAACTACAAATAAAGACATATCCAAGGAACAAATTGGCAACATAATTTTCTTTGCAAATTTAGAGTTACTTTTCATGAAAACATGTTGTACAAGAGAAATTTACTTCTAGTTTCAAATCTATCTGTGGCAGGATTTTAGTAGAAAAAGTAGGGTGTTCCAAAGTGAACTTACTACCATGTGAAATACTGACTCACGAATATGACTTATCACATAGGTTCCAGGTGGTATTTTGATTGATACAATGACAATGAATTTCGATTTACCCCTCTAAGTTTCACGATTGCAGTGTTGTATATAGTTCTGTACTATTTGATATCCATGTCTTTCTATCTCAGATTATACCAAAATCTATATCTATAAATTTCCCTGTTTCTGTGTCTGTAACCACTTACATACTGACAGGCAAGTCCAGCTCTGTTGCTTCCTTAAATGCAGACTGTTGTGCTCCTAAACAAACTAAATCTTTACAAAACTTGGAGTGGGTTTTGTCTTTTGGTGGATCATGTGTATGTTAAGTAATCCCTGTTATAAAGAGCTATGAAGTTGTTCCCTTGAATGCACAGCAGCCGTGACTGCAGTTCTGGGGGTCACAGTGGAGAGGTGGGACGGGTGTCAGCCATGGAGGCTGCTCCAGGAGAGGAGATGTGCCAAACACCCCCTATCGCAGGTACATCTTGGGCGCCCCCCAGTAACCAGACAGCCCTAAATGACGCAGCACTCTTATTCCCAAACCATGATTCACCTCCATTTTGCTGTAATTGGAGACAGAGTTAGAGAAAAATGAAATAATCTGTCCCCAGAGAACATGGTCCCAGGTGCAAAGATTTTGCGCAAGGAGGCAGCTGGGCACAGGCAAACCAGTAGGTTGGAAGTGATGTTCCTAATGTCACGTTTCCAGATCAGTGAGCCAGCATGCTAAAATGACGCTGGTTTAGTCGGTTGAAGTGTTCTGATTTCCTTTTTTCTTGTTTTTTCAGGAGGCATCTTTGCTGCTATGTCATTCCACAAACAACTGTAGATCTGGAGAACTAATTCAGTTACTCTCCATTAGTCCTATTCAGAGCAATCATTAATTGTACAGAAGGCTTCTTGCCTTGACAGAATATGATTTCCAGTGATATCTGTAAGGTTATACATAATGGATAAACAGCTGTTCAATAAAACATAACAATGTGTACTGAAATTATATACATATATATATGTAGCAAAGCTTAGGTTGTTCAAATTATCTTTGAATCTCTAGAGATTAGTACATGTTCAGGCTTACAGCAGAAACTCCAGAAACAGTTGCTTAATAATTGAATGGCCTGTATTATGTGACTTGCTTAATAAAATGTTAGGTGTAAGTAGGATATATGTATGTGTGTATATATACACACACATATATATAGTTTGATCTATATATAAAATATAAGTTTGATGGGCCCATCACCATTGCTTTCCTAATAGGATTGTATGTTAAGCACCAGTGGTAAAATTCCTGTCATGTATAAGGTTAATATTTTGTATTTAGTTCTCGTAAATGAAGACTGGAGGCATAAACCTAAAGAATCAAATTACAGTATAGAATAAAGCCTCAGGGCTAAAAATATAATGTTAGGTCACCGGAAAGAGGTTAAATTAGGGTCATTGCTCAAGATACCTGAATATGTGATGGCATGATACTGTTACAGGGAAGGGAGATGAGCACAGTTTCTTCACATGTCCCTCTGCTCCACGTGCCTCCTCCAGGTCTCCTTGCTGTTCTCCATCTTTCTTCCTTCCTTCCCTCTTCTCTGCAGAAATCTTCTTTTCCTCCTCAGCTTCACCCACTTAGGGCGGAACCAGGATTTTGGAACTTCCCTTTTTCCTGTGATGACCCAGTTACAATACCATGAACCCGCAAGGTGCTTTCAGCCTCATCACACGTCACCCATCCCCAGTCAAGGCACTGACAAGGCTCGATGCAGGCCTGATGAGGACATGCTTCTGATTCTAGTGTGTTTCTACCTGAAGTTGTGTAGCAAAATAGAACTTCCAGGAATACTTGTAGCAACCCATGAGACACATTTTGAAGTTTGAAAATGACCTAGACACATTACATTTCTATTTCACTTCACAAGTAAGTCATAACACCCTATACAATACTTAATTGTTTTTGGCAAATGTACTGAAGCATAACTGAAAAAGAGCAAATAGCTCACCTAAAGTTCACAGTTTGACAAATTAAACTATGCAGCATTCTTGAAGTAATCACCACAATCAAAGGAAGGCCCCTATTTTTGACCTCCAAATTGATAAATAGATAAAATTCGATTTATCAACTCATTATTTTATAGATCACATTGCTAGGGTTGTATCTAAGAAATTTTGCTCATTTAAGGTCACAATATTTATTTTCCCTATTTGCAGACCATATTTTATAGCTTTAACTTTTTATAGTATGCAATTCTAAGATCCATTTGAGTTAATTTTGTATATAGCTTGAGGTATTCTTCAAAATTCATTGACCCAGTTTTATTTGATGATATCTTTTGCTAGTGAATTGTCTTTGCAACTTTGTCAAAAATTATTTTCCCTGTATGTGGATCAATTTATGAAATCTATTCTGTTCTATTCATTATATGTATACCCATGCTCCACATTGATTATCTAAGACGGTTTATTGTTGTCTTAAATCAGTCACTATTAGTCTTCCAGCTTTGTTTTTCTTTACAAATTGTTGTGGTTTTTCTATATTCTTTGAAATTTGAACTCACCATCATAATTTCTAACAACAAAAAACATGCCCTCACAAGTTTAGTGGAGAGTACCCCTGCCTGTCAAACAAACAAACAAAATCTTGCTGGGATTTTCAATGGAATTGCATTGCTTTTGTAGCTAAATTAGCCCTTAATTAGCATCTGAACAGTATCGAATTTCCTGACCCTTCCAAAATGAATATCTCTGCTTCCTTAGGGCTTCCTTAAAGCCTCTCAACAAAGTGTTCATGATTTTCAGTGCACAGACCTTTCACACATTTTGTCAGATTCATTCCTTAATAAACCAAACTAAGAATATTTTAGGGGCCACCCTGGTGGTGCAAGGGGTTGAGCCCTGCACTGTGGGGCTTCTGCAGCCTCTGCAGCAGGAGTTTGATCCCCAGTCAGGGCAGAGACCCACAGGCTCAGCAGACCTGTCCTGCCTTGCCCACTGATCCGCTCAGCAGTGTGTTTCAGTCCATCTGCCTGTTCTGCTCCCCACTCTGTCTCTGGTGAATCCTCTCACCTCCCATGACTCTGGCCTGTGCCCCAGCTCTTGCGTGCATAAGTAAATAAAAATGTTTTAAAAAAAGATATGTAAGATCAATCAGATTTTTTAAAAAAAGAATATTTTGATTACCTACTGCACTTTGCTATTATAAAGGAATACTGTGGAGTTTTGTACATTGAGCTGATGTTCCGCAGCATCACTAAATTCACCACTTATTTTGGTAGCTTCTATTTGAGGTTCCATTGGGTTTTACATCATTTTACACAGTGATGTTTTCTGCAAAGAAGGCAAATATCCTTGCCTCATTTCCAATGTGGATTTGTCTTTCTCACCTGGTGGCACTGATCGGAAATTTTAGTACAATTTTGAAAAGAAGTGCGTGAGCAGATAGTCTGTGTTTTCCAGTCTGGTGACATATATTTCAGAGATGTCCTTTATTATTTTTAGTTTCCTAATTTCATTAGGAATTGAAGTTGCATTTTTTCACGTGCTTTCTCAGAGGTATTGAGATGCCTGCTACCTGAGAATAATATTAAAGCCGTGTACTACAAGGTATTTCTTGAAGGAGAGGCGTGATGGGGACCAGAGGGAGACTGAAGGAATTTCAGAAGAAATAAAGACTGAGAACTTCCCAAGTCTGATTAAAACTACAAAATGGCATATCCAGGGGATGTAATAAACTTCAAGCATAAAAAGCATAAGAAGAATCTGGTGCCACGTTATAATCAAATTGATTAAAATGACTGTTTAGAAAAATGTTTACAACAGCCAAAGAAAAAGAATGTATTTGTAGAGAAGACCAAGGGGACGGATGAAAGCAAATGTGTCATCGAAACAGTGTGTGCTGGATGACAAGGTACATTTTTAAGGCCCTGAAGAGAAGAAAATTGTCACACTTGTATTCTATACCCAGAAAGATATTTGGAAATAACGGAGAAATAGAAACCTTTCAACACACAACATGCAAAACTCCATCCCTAGCAGGGCCTGAGTCTGTTGGGGGCACCTGTGGCTTTGGAGGTGTAGGGGGTGGGTCCAGGCACCCTCCCTCCATCCCTAGCTGGAACCAGGTCATGGGACTTCGCCAGAGTGCCTCAGGGTGCACTGTGAGGGCATGGACTACACTCTCAAAGGCCCTGCCTTAATTACTCCCCCAAACTGTAGAAATACGGGCCAAGCTACAAGGAAGAACAAGCAGAGTCTCCCTCTCTCGGGGCTCATGTAGGACCTAAACACCGACCTTTGGAGGGAAAGAAATGATGCGCTTTGGGCGAGATCCCTCACCCCAGCAATCCAGGCTAGAGCTCTCAAGGCTGGAGAGAAGCCTTCAACCTGCCCAGGGCTTTCTCTTCCAGCCCCACCCCTCCAGCTCCCTCTGCAGAGCTCCTGGGACCGCCTTCCTGAGGGACTAACCAGCCGCGTGTCTGGGCCTGATCTCTTGGACCCAAACAAGCCCCATGGAAGCTGAATCCATTTGTCCGCGTAAGCGTATCTGTTGAAAATTTTAGTTCAGTATCTTCTCCTTCTCACCCTGACTCTGTGATCTGTTATTTCTTGAGAATATACTTTAGAATCATAAGATCCAAAATATAATTATCTTTAAGGTTCTCATCATGAACTGGATATTATTTTTCCAAGGATGTACCAATTTACATAACCCCCGGCAGGGTGTGGAGTTAGGATTTAATTGAAAATTCTGCCCATGCTGCTCTTGATGGAGTTAGTGTGATTATGGCCAGATTCAGAAAGACTTTCCATGCCAAATAAAAATGGTTTGTGCTATTTCATATTTAAAATATATTGCTGCTTATTCCCAGTGCTCCTCGCAAATACATTTTCTCTTCTGATTAGTTTTGCACAAATCTAGAAAAAGTTGAGTTAGACATAGTTACTAGATTTAGGGGATCTTCCAGATTATCAAGTATAGTAATAGTACAACTTTATATTGGGATTGCATCATTTATGTGCTATTTGTATTTTGCTAGATAATGAAAAGGAGGCTCTCCTGTCAAGAAAATGTTTTCTCTAGGTCATTTCAGATATGCTAACCTGACCCACTTCAGCACAGAAGTCACTGATTAAGAAATTCGAATATTATCACAATGACAGTGTCACACACTGACTATGGGACTAGAAAAGTCACCCCAGGTGGTAACTGGCCTTGTGTATTTGGTTGGGGTGTGGACTCAGTTGGTCTTCAAGCCGCCCCATCAGGAGAGCGTATTCAGTCTGACACACCACGAGGTTGTCCTACCTGGTGCGTAGATACTCTCCAAAAGAAATAAGCGCATGTTCACTTTGGTCCGTATTGCATGTATTCCTGATCCGATTTTGTTTTTATTTTAGATGCTTATGATTTTTCTTCTTTTGTAAGCCGTATGTTCTTTGAAAGACTGTTAGAACTACCCAACCCAGCTATTGTAATAATAGATGTGTATTGATTTTAAAAATAACCATTTGGGCAAACACTTTCAATTCAGATAGATTTTATAATGCTTTTTCCACTTCAAAGAACTTCAAATGCTTTCAAAAAATAGGAAGTGCTTTATATTGAAAGCACTAGAAGTCAAAACACTTGTCCAACATTTTTTTCAATGAGTAAATAAATAATCTACTAAATATACTGATAATTCCTGAATATGTTTTGATGGTAAAACTTTTCAGTTGTAGTTCAAGAAGATTTATCTAGATTTAACTAATTAAAATAATATATGATATAGTATACAACTGTGGTAAAAGGGATCAAAGACTACTGGTTCCTAACTTAAGTTAGTAAAATAATTGTCTTCTCTTTATTAGAAAAAAAGTTGACTCTTATAGAACTCAGTGTATTGATAATAAGTAGTCATCAATGATTACTTTTTGCAAATAGAATTGATATAAAAGGTAATATACTTTTTTTAATAGTTCATCTTTTGTTATTAATGAGGATTTAGATGAAGCTGCTAATTACTACTTAAAAACCTAATTCATATTTCCTAAGACATTCCTTTGGCATTTTTGCTATTTCTAGATTTTCCTGGTAATAAAGAACTGATAATGAGAAAGAAGTTTGAGATTTGGAGCTGTGGAATTGAAATCGGCTGTAAACTCTACATAGGACTTATAAATTCTCTTGTAAGTTGAAAAAAGTTTCTTCTCTGGTTACTACTAGAGATGATTGGTTACTACTAGCATTATGTGGTTGGTTACTAACAGTATTATTAGTTACTACTAGTTGGGCCTCTAAGTTAAAGTCAAATTCCATAAATTAAATATAAAATTAAACCAAATTGAAATGCAAATTCATATTATATTCATATTTACATGTAATTATTTATATTTAGATTACTGTGATTTTTTTAACCATCTTGTTATGAAGGAACACTTTCAAGACATGACAAAAACAAGTGAAATATGATAATCTGTTGATATTTCTGTTAATATATATTATATACATTAAATATAATAGAATAGTTCTGTTAATAATTTGAAGCAACACATTGGTATGTATGGAAGAGTAAAGCAACTTAAAAGTCATTCCTCAAAAGAGCTTCAAATTAGCAGGTCAGCTTTTGAAAAGCATTTTGAAAACCGGATTTTTAAATAGAAACATGGTGATTCACGTGGATGAACCAAATTATCTCGGAGACCTAAGCCAATGACACAAAATCGGGCAAAATGTCCACGTAGGCTGAGATGCCTTCTCCCATAAAGCTTTATAATTGTATTGACATAAAACAAGTGGAACAGTGTTTGAAGATTTGATAACACTGATTTGATAAATAGTCTGTCGATAACTTGCCGCAGCTAATAACACGAGGGCATCTGTCCCACAGAACCATAGAGAGAGCTGGGTCGGTTTGAGCCTTAAAGCAAAGAAGAAAATCAAAGTCATTGCATTATGTGATCTGGTCCAGATGCACTGAAATAGCTTCTCATCTTTTGAAATGGAGATTGCTAAGAAAGCGCAGCCATGACAGTCTGGTCTTGTGAAGCCCATCTCCATACCGCATCTTCCCAAACATCAGATTTTGCCTCTCTCTTGTGATGTGCATATGATGCCATTAAAAAGAGAATTGCTAATTGGTAACTAGTTTGCTGAAGCTTGGGGATTTAGAAGGTCTCTTTCCCAACCATAGATCTGCCTCAGAAAGGAACCCTGAGAATGACAATATAAGCAAAGCGCACACTATTGGGGAGCACGTCCAGATTTGCCACTTTGGTCCAGAAGCTGCGAGCTGAGTCGTGTTACTGACTTCTGTGTTGCCAACGCTGTGGGCTTGCATCCCATAGTCCTGCGTACAGGATGGACATCTGTCATCATCAGAGTCACGGCTTTTTCTCCTTCTAAATGTTTCTTTTTTAATTCATGTGATGAGAATGAGACATGAAGTTCTTCCCTGTCATTCCTAAAACTTGCTGGATTTGCAGAGAAGTAAGTCTTGAAGCATTTGAAAGGAATTTTATTGGGAAATATTCCTTTTTTCCCATAAAAAATGAAGTTCCAAAAGTACAATGTGATAGAAAGGCGTTTGTTGATAACCTTGCTTCCTGACAAGGTTTTTAGTAACATACATGTGAAGACAGTTTATTTTTAAGACTCTGTCCTTATAAACACACATCTGGGAAGTGTATCATTTGTCGACATGGCCATCTAGAAATGGTGATAGACAGAGGGCAGGTTTCTGAAGATTTCAGATTTGCTGAAGGTGGGAATCGAGGACTCTCTAGAACTGGTGCATATATTTTGACAAGGACATTTGTCAAAGCCATTAACATGGAACTTTGATTCATTCAACTCTCTAGTAAGGACACAACTCACAGAACTTCTCAAAATTGACTGTGACTTGCAAATATGTGTGTGTGTATTTATATATAAAGATGTGATATGAATGCAGAGTTTGAGATAATTCTGTGCCTCTTGATTCAAGTGTTTCTTCTGTAGCAGTGACTGTTTTCTACTCAAAACCAATTTTCATCATTTCTTAGATTGCCTGTAACATTAAAAGCAAAATTATACACACCCTTCCTCCTACAACTGAAATCTTTCTCAGATAAAAAGCTTCGTCTCAGAGAAGCCTGGGCAATAGACACCAGCAGAAGTCATTCGACTCTCGCTCTTTCCTCTTCCCTCCCTTCCCGCGTGGAGCGTGCACTGGATGGCTGTGCTCTTGTTGCTTTTGTATCACCATGAGCTTTGTGTTAAGGATGGGGGAGATGAAAACACAAGAAAATTGTCGATACTGAGGATATAAATGGGAATAAGGAAGCCTCTGCTTCATTTAGAACTACGTGTTGCTGTTTTACATCTTGGAACTAGCTTAAAGTGATAAATTTCACCTCTAGTATTAGAGACATTGATTCCACTTGATAAGACTTTGTGAACCAGCATTTGACACTATTCTGACCAAACTGAGTGGCAAAAGATGACACAGCACAAGCCATTTTACTTTATAATCCATACTCCTCTTTTTTTAAAAAAAAAATTTAGCACTCTAAAATAGCTTCATTGGGTTTTTAACATTTTCCATATTTTTTTCCTGAAATCAGTTTTTTGTGTTTCTACCGAAATACAAGATTCAGAGAGAAGTGTTGCTTTGTTGGCAGACACCGGAGTGGAGAGGAGGAGTGGGCTGTCGTTGGGCTGTCCCCCGTGGAAGGGGAATTGGAGGAAACACGCTGACCCAGGAGAGAAGCTGAGCTGTGACACCATCCTCGTCTTCCCCCGGGGCCACTTGTGGAGCTGGGATGCTGAGGTGGACCTGCCCGGTGGTCTTCAGTGGGGGCCGGTGACTCAGCTTTGTGACCTGGCGCTGAGCTGTCCGTGGGCCCAGGACCTGGGTTCCATCTGCCCAAGGCAGTTGTCAGCTAGTAGGGACTGACAGTTGGGGACAGCCTGTGGACAGCTCCCCTGCAGGAAGCAAGTCATCCACTTCCAAGGTGATCTAGGCAGCACTTCACAGAGCCCGGAATACATAATGATTCATTAGGGAAATTAACTTCCAAGGCAAAAGAATGACATGCATTGTTCTGATGATAAATGAATGCAAACATGAGGGTTTTTTGAAAAACGCCTGTCTTAGGCAAAATGTTGGAAAAATGCTTAATTTCTTGAAAATATATAAAACTTGCCCAACTAAAAGTGTAATGTGCAAGTTAAAAAAATTTCAATTGAATTTTAGCCAAACTTTGATTTTAGGCAAACGTAGGTAAAGTCACCTTTAAGTGAAGTGTTTGGGGTTCATTGATAAGATGAAAACTTTTGCTGATTCCAAACTTCTAGATAAATGCAGCCAATTGATCTTTTTTAATCCCTCAAAAGGTGAGTGCCTAGAACATTTAATTGTTGCATTTGATGAATCTCTGTTTAGAAAATGTGCAGTCCTCAATCCAAATAGATAAAAATAATGAATGAAGAATGCAGTGATCTTAAGTGGTGAACTTAACGTAGTATAAACTGGTGTTGGTTTTCTGTGCTGCCTACCTGAATACTCAAGCAATTTATGCAATATTATTTTTTAAAAAGAATTATAGATCCATACTATACTGTCAGTGAGCTAATCGTTCCTATTTTTATCTCCTACATTCCGTGTTCTGCAGAAACTATTTCTTCATCAGACTCTCTTAAATGTCATAAAATAAGAAGTGCCAAAGCCCCCACAGATGCAGTACGCTCTGTAAATGCAAAGCACGTGACCCCATCGTCGGTGGCTCATTTCTCTCAAACATTCAATGTAGGTGGGGAGATAAGTAGCCTTCTATCCCCCCACACTGCAAAATAAATCAGCACGCAGACTTCTCTCAGTTGGAGTATTACTTTGCTAAATGCATTATTGATTGAATAAAAGATCCCCAGTTCTTCTCATTATGATTGTTAATAAAATTGCTATCATTGGAGCCTTGAGAAGTGGGACTTGAGATGGCCACTGTCTACCTGGAGTAACTATTACAGTGAGAGAGAAAAGCAAGCAGAAAATATCTTCTCCATTTCAGTTTGAAATTCCTCTGACAGATGTCTCTGTGGCTTCTGGCGTCAGAGATGCCGTTTTATTTGGAGTGTAGAGGTTACTGTCGCTGGACCCCCTCCATTTTACACAGGACATCACCCCTCGATTAAAAATTAAGAATCAGTGGAATTAAACTCCACCCTTAAAGTCCTCCCTCAGGACTGCTAACTCTGAATTGCTCCCCACATTTCCTCCTCTGATTAGCCATTAAGTGGCTCCACCTGCTTCCCAGGGACCTCGAAAATCGTGCTCGATCCCGGGGGCTGAGAGCGGCATCACTGCACAAACCCGCCAGCCCCGCGCACATACCTGCGGGAAGCGCAACACCTTGACCCAGCCTCCACCCACGCGAGAGCCCTGCCCTCCCACCTCCTCTGCCCTCGTAAAGTCCCAACATGCCTGCCACTTGGGAGCCAGTTGTTTGGGGGGGCTTGTCCCCGACTCCCTAGATGGCCCCCGGGATAACCCCCTCCCGTAAGACAATTCCCGGGTTCAGAGTTTGGCTTTCTGGGCCGTTCAGAACAAATAACCTCGGCGCGCTCAGCAGCTCCCATCTGCCGGTGTCTACTCAAAGTTCCCTCGCCGTGCTGACCTGGTCGACCCCGCAGCAAGACCAGGACTCACTTTCTCTACCCGTTCCTCCTGGCCCCATTCCCTCGGCGCAGCGAGGAGGAAACCGGAGCTAGTTATGGAAATGGGCAAACGGAAGGCCAGGATGAGTTTCCACAGGCCCCTCATCAACTGACCCACCCCGTCAGCAGTCTTCTGGGGGTACTTGGGCGTGTGGGGTAGTGGCTGAGTCTGTTCGAAAGCTGGTGGCCGCAAAACCATGCTCGGTTCTGACTGGAGGCTCAGAGCGGAGAGAACAGGCTGGCTCACGGCTGGGGCTTGGTCTCCCAGCTGCAGAGAACCCCTGGGAGCTGACGGAGGAGGAGCGCGGATGGACGGCTGCGCATGGACGGCTGCGCATGGACGGCTGCTCTGGCGACCTGGGTGAGCGCCGGAAGAAGCCTGAATAAGCCCTCACCCCACGGGCTCTCTCTGCATGGAGAGCCATCTTTGCCCTTCTCAGGCCCTCGTGCCCGCCTTCCCAACTCGCGCCTCGTCTCGCCTTCTTGGGTGGCAGAGCCTCCTCCATAGTGAGAGACTGGCTGTGGGGTGTAGAGGGACCGTCCTACTGCCGACTCCTCGGCCAGCGCTCCGGCTTCAGGTCCGCGCTCGCCCAGCGGACTCAGCAAACAGCTGGGGAGAGCTCGTGGTCGGCACGGCGGTCTCGAGCCCCTGGGTTATTGCAGGGATCGGGACAGACGTGGAGGGGGAGAGAAAAGTTTAATTTGACTTATATAAATATCCTAACGTATATAAATATTTATAATTCATCTATAGCGGTTAGTTTCAACACCGCCAGGGCTAACAAGGAAGAACAAGTTCTCTGAAGTTTGACAGTCTGTGTCGCTCACAGAACATGAAACGACATCCATAAGTGGGTCTGGTTTTATTTGTAACTGTATTATCTCCATCGTCACAAAAGCAATTAAGCTAGAGATAAGGTATGAGCAATTTTTACACTGCTGTGGATGGTCTTTTCATCTATAAATGCCCGTTAATGTTCCTGACTTGGAAGTATGCATGTGTTGATGGTCTTCAGGAAAAGTAAATGCATCTTGACACAAAACAAACAAAAGAATAATCCAGTAAGCCCTCTGGTGACTATGAAGAAGAGTTCAAAAAACATTCCATTTTTGTTTTATTTTATTTTTTATTAATTATATTTGACATCGTTTGTAATCCCCAGGGAGTACCCACCACCATTTCACCCGTGCACCATCACCTCAGTCCCTTGTGCACCCTCTGGCCTCATCTCTCTCTCATTACACTTAATTTCAGCCCCTACCCCACATTCTGTTCCAGTGACACCGGGTGTCATCCAGCGGGAGCTGGTTCTCACTGTACGTAGCCGGGGAAGTACGGTGCAGAATTACCCTTTGAACCGCAAGCATATAATTAGGCGGGAGACTCAAAACCATAAAATGTTGGAGGGATGGGAGGGGTTGGCCTGGAAGATCACTTGGTTATGACCATTTTAGAAAAAAATACAAAGAATTCATCGCTCGTTCAGACGGGGTTCTGTACGCTGCTCTGTTCTATCATCTCATTGATCCGCTGTCAAAAGAAGGGCAGTATTACACTTCTGTGCCATGGACAGTTTTTGACAAGATTGAAATTTAGCATCATCGATTTACACAGTTGGAGGTCACCTCACTGTGCGGTGGTCAAAGGGAGCACCTGCTTCTCCTCGCCCTGCTCTCAGTTCTGTCTGGATTGACATCGTTTCTATCACCCAGGGAAAGGACAATAAAGTAGTGTTTGTAGTCATGTTTAACGTAGGTACTAGAGTATCATAAAAGATAAATGAGCTAAAAACGCAAGAAATGTTGTGACTTGATTGTGCTGGGTGTTTTGAACAACTCATAATTTTGAAGAGTAAATTCTATTGAAATGCAATGAAATACAAAATAGATCGATATGCACAAAGCTGAACTTCAGACTTTCCTGGATTAAGAGCATCACTTATATATAATGATATCGGAAGACTCTATTGAACCATATCTTTAAACATCCAATTTGCTAGACGTATTTCCATTATTTCTTTTGTTTGTGAAAGCGTAAATCGCTGTGAGGATAAAGTGGAATGTCTAAATTTGTAACAAAATTATTGGCTGTTCAGGACACGTTCCTAAATACTAAGAGTTTGTATCGTGTAGATTTCTCTCCTTTTCCTTCTCTCTCCAAACATTTCATTGAACACCCATGTGGCTGATGGGCATTCAAGCAGGTTAATTTAAAAAATAATGATCACCTTCATTTTACTCATACATTTCAGCAAAGTGAAATATTTTTATTGAACGCTATCATTCTCACATAATGCCTCTCACATATCATTTTATGCCAAATTATTTCCTGATTATTAGACACAATTTTGCTTGAATTTTTCTAGTTACTTTTCCTTGGAAATGAACAGCCCATGCACACCCTATCAGCTTAGAGAGGAACATGAATATAAATGTTTATCCCCTTGATCATTGAGCTGACTTACATGCACATACATACACACACAAATACACATGCTACTTGGAATAGACTTAATAGAAAAATACTAGGAACAGGAGAAGATGTTCTGGGGCCTCCCTGATGGTGCAAGATGTTAAGTACCACACTATGAAGCCTCCGCAGTCACTGCAACACGAGTTCGATCCCCGGCCAGGGAGCTGACCCACAGGACACAACAGGCCTCTCCTTCCTCACGGCTGCTCCCATTAGCAATGTACTTCAGTCAGTCTGCCTGTTCTGTCCCCCACTCTGTCTTTGGTGAATCCTCTTACCCCCCACACCTTTGGCCTGTACCCCAGTTCTTGTATGCATACATAAATAAATCTTTAAAAACAAAAAAATGTTCCTTGTTTTATTGCCACGAGGATAATCTGAAAATAGTTCAGAGAACCCCTGACTTGGGGTGGAAACTTGGTGTCTTCAGCAGTGGAGACAGGTGTGTGGAAGGGGCTGAGGAACCGAGGTGAGGACTGTGACTCCCTGGTGGCCAGGAGATGTCCATCTGCCACACCCTAAATCAAACGTGATTGCACACACACACACACAGACACACACAGCATGATAAACCAGTCTTGCTGCAATTACAATATTAACATAAAATACAAATAAAAGTTGAACCAGGAAAAATAAATAATGAAAGCTGAACCACAAAATATACATATAACTACAAAACACTGTACTTTACTTTTTAATTAAAAACAACATGCACATCATTTGATCGAAATCGGATGTCTTTATAAACACTCCTTAAGCTTACTTTATGTTTTTTGCATCAATATAAACTCTTTTATGTAGAGGAGGAATGAAAAACTAGACAATATTAATATGGATTTAAAATATAGACATGGATGAAAACAGAGATGATGAGATCACAATTCAGCTTTTTAACAACGTTAACTAAACTCCTAATGTAGAAAACATGTCCTGAGTTACAACAGTTGTAGTTCTGTTAATAAATTTTTAAGGTCTCTAACTGTGTTCTAAGTAACATGGTTTAACTTCTAGTAAAGAAGTAAAGGTAATAATGAGTTGTTTCTTGTGGGATTTTTGTGTATGTTTCCTGGAATAAAGGCAAACTGTGTCCTCTCACTCCCTTCTTACACAGAGCCACTCACACTGGCCTGTCCTTCCACTGTGCCTTTATTTATATTTATCTATGCATACAAAAAGTGGGCGGTGAAAGGGTTCACCAGAGATAGAGTAGGGAGCACAGCAGGTAGGTCAGAAACACACTGCTGAGGTGAGCAGCAGGGCGACATGAGAGGTCTGCCATGCCATGTGGTTCAGCTTACTGACTGGGGATTGAACTTGTGCTGCAGCGGCTGTGGACAGCTTCATGGTGCTGAGACTTAACCTCTTGCGCCACCAGAAAGGCTCCAGTTCTACTTATTTATTTGCTTTCCTTTTTAATGTATTCTTTAGGTCCTCAGTCATTACTGAACAGAAGTATTAAGAACACTATTTCCTATTTCATAAATTATTTGCTTTATATCTTTTTCATTCCATGACTGTTTTAGGGAAGAGCCTTTGCAATGTCACCCAGGTAGTCAATGAGCCTCTTGCAATCACTGATTTTTTAATTCCAAAGATTGCTTTTTGTGTGTTTAAAATACTACTTAATCCTTTTTTATATTTCTCTTAAACTTGGAATATCTCTTGGTCCTTGTTCTGCTGGCAGTTCCCTTTTATATCTTTATAGATTTGAAATATCCTCATTTTATATGCAGCATTTTATAGGATCAATATTTTAAGTTTTGTGGTGATGATGTCTCATCATGATTTTCTGAATTGTTCATTTTGACATTCTGAACTGTGACATGCAAACTCCTGAGTGTCTTTCTTTTAGTATTTACTTCTTACAATTGCATGGAAATCTGCTTCAATTCTGCCTGGAATTAAACTTCATAGAAAAATGCAACTTTTTAATTTATTTCCTTGAGTACATTTCTCACTATGAACTCGTAGCATTGACAGTCTAATCTGGTGGGTGCGGGGATGTCACCCCACTTCCTTCCTGTCATCATCTCAATGTGAACCTTGCCTTTTCAAAATTAGCATGTGCATGGACACGTAAGTAGAAACAAATTGCCATTATAAGCAATTCTTTAAAAAGCAAACATAGATAAAGAACTAATTCAGTTCTATTATTCGGCTTCTTCAGCATGACTGCAATTTAAAACAGAATTAGACACCCCTGGGTGCCTCCTGGGACTAATGGTGATTAGTGTGGGTGAAATTCAACTTCCTTAAGAGAATGTTTCATACAGATCAAGGACAGTGACCTTCACGGTCCTTAAAATTATCTGTCAAGAAAAAACTCTAAGACAACCAACAACAGCAAGAGGGTAAGTTGACTTGCTGTTCATTTGAGTTTTAACATTAGATGCATCATCTTTTTCTAATGAAATCAACTTGAATTAGTCAAATTGCTTTGCCATCTGTCTTTAATTGGTGACATTGTTATGTAACATTCTTGCATATAGACCTATTATTTGCATTTGTTTATGCTATATGTATTTATATGTGTATATACAGACATATGCAGGCATATATATATAGACACACACACATACACACACCATACAAATAGATATATATATCTACCCATGTACCTATGCAGACTAAAGTTATATATATACATACACACATATGCACATTAATTTTTTTTTAAAGAATCAGGATTGGCACATGTCAAAATCAAAATTTGAACATAGGTCTTATGTATATGTTCTTATCTATAACAATTTTTCTACTATGGAAAAATACTGTAAATTTCAGATGTTTTTAGTATAAATAAAAATAATGGCAGGAATATTTACTACACGTGGTTGTTTGTAGCTTTAAGGAGCACAATGAGATTAATGCTTGGAAAAGCACACCAACAATACTAAATTCCCATGACAGTATGAAATGATAAACACTTGAGCATCCTAAAATACTACTTTTCATGCTCAAAGAGTAGTTGCCGGGAAGCTGTACAAGGGGGTCTGATCTGCTGAGCATGGGAGGAATTTCTAGGATCACAGGAAGTCACGGAAGAGGCTGAGGGGCGTGGCCACCCGCACCCTTACTCTTGCGGACTCAGAAGACACCAGTTGGGACAGACTGCCTGGTCATTGCCTTGTGGGGATAGAGGTGGTGCTTCTGGGTGAATTCTCCGCATCTGAAGCAAGAATATACATATTCTTGCTTGTGTGATTACTTAATATCAGTATGTGTGGGCGCTAAGGTCTCAAAAAACATCCCAGTGAAATCAAATAAAACCTACCTGATCTATGTGCCAGACAGTTAAATAAGACTCCCAAAGATTTTAGCGGCTTTGCTGGTACTCAGATTTACAGACAATTGAATTTCTACAGCAGAATCTTCCTGACAATAAAATTTAGTGATAAAGTAGGAAATGTTGTTAGCAGTAAGAAGGATATTATTAGTAAGGAGAGAAATTGAAATTTGTTATGGCAGCAACAAAAAGGTGTGGGATTCGGTCTGAGGGAAGGGAAGTGGGTCATCTGGGGAGACAGAATAAGAGACCTAAAGTAAATGTTTAGGATGATATTAATCTTGCAGAAACAGAGGGCAGGAAATGACCTGGGGATATTGTAGTAATTAATAGTCTGAAATTAGAAATTCAGGATCGAGCAGGTATAATGAAAGAAAGTGAAATCCCAGGACATATATATATATTTTAAAAAGTAATTAAAAATCAAGAAGATAATAGGCCTTGTTCACATAGCATGTCAGCACTAATCACTGTTTCAATATTAAACTAAAATTGAAGTATTCTTCCTCTTTTCCCCTCCTCACAGAACTAAAATCTTAGAAGACAGTGTTAAATAATCACCAGAAATGTGTAGAATGAAAATGCAGCAACATATTGGCTGGGAGTCACTGAGAGCTATTGCTGAGAATATCCTGTCACTCAAAGCTTGGTCTTTGGAGTCCAGAGAGTTTCTATGTGCATTCTAAGGGTCTCGAATAACTGTGTTATTATTCCAACAGTATAGCTAGCACATGAAAATTCAGCAACATTTGTTAGAATTTATTCTGTTTGAATATCAAAGTTGATTTCTCTTGAGTATTTATTTATGAAATTACCTTAGCTAAGTAGTATAGTCTTTGTCTTTTAAAGACTTGATTGCTATTTTTCTGATAAATTGTGATGATGCTTTTATGGAAAGTTAAATCTAAATAATTCCAGAGATCCAAATTACAGTGCCTCCAAATTCATTGCATATATCTATACACAAATGTGGATCTATAGGTATAGCTTTCATTTCTGGCTAAAAGATTTCTCAGAAACATATACCACTTCAGCAAACATTAAGTTCTACATCGTCAGTGCCCAGGTGACACAGAAAGGCTCAGGTCTCAGAGGAAGCTTTGCAGGGTGATAAGCAAAACCGCAAAACCGAGCACCCAGTGGGGAAGGTCCCCTGTGAGGTAGGGAGATGCAGAAGCTGATGGGGTAGTTGAAAGCGCTCCCTTCACTCGCTGCCTTAGTAAAATGGTGCTAACACCTGCATGGCATCATTACAGCCTGCAGAACTAGGTAGGGTATTGTAGGGCCCCGGTGTCTCCGGTCACTGCTGAGTCCAGCCTACTCTTCATCGTGCGCTGTACCTTTGTTCCAGTTTGCCCCCTTTCCTGTGGCCACCGCTATTTTTCTATTCTTTACCTGAAACGAATGCGATTCTAAAATTCAAGCCACAAAACATGTTCTCCACTTAGCTTTCTTCCCATTTGTAGAGTACAGCATACTCTTCCAGCCAATGAGACCATCTTGTATGAAACAGTTGTGAGGAAGTTAAAGGGCACACATTGCTTGGAATGTGTGGCTTTAAAAAAGGAGGCACAGAAAAATGTATGGTTTTATTAGAAATAGTTTCGACGTATGTTAAAAAGACTAAAATTGTAATAAGTGTTTATTATTCAGTAATAGCTGGAGGATAAGTGCATTAAAAATGTCACTGTGGGGCCTCCCCTGGTGGCGCGGTGGGTTAAGCAACGCACTACGAAGCAAATCGCAGCCACTGCAGCACAAGTTCGATCCCTGCTGCCGGCCAGGGGGGGGACCCACATGGTGTGGCAGAC
>JAGFMF010011798.1:1159759-1192094 GCA_019455555.1 Galemys pyrenaicus | reverse complement strand
TGCTCCCGGCTCTCTGTGGTGAATCCTCTCACCCCCCCACACCTCTGGCCTGTGCCCCAGTGCTTGTATGCATAAATAAATAAATCTTTAAAAAAAAATGTCACTGTGCTTGTGAGCTGTAAAGAGGATAAGAGGACAGAACTACAATACTCTGGGTATTTGTCCAATTTTGGGGGGATGGTTATACATTCTATGTTTCACATTTAAATATGCCCAGTGTTTTATGAAGTGCTGTATAAGATTGGACCTCCCTGCTGGCATAGGGGTTTAAGTCTCAGTGCTGTCAAGCTATGGCCAGGCACTGTAGCATGAATTCGATCCCCACTGCTCCCCTCAGAGGTGGATTTCAGTGGATCCACCTGTTCTGCCCCCACTCTGTCTCAGGTGAATCTGCTCACCCCCATACCTCAGGCTTGCCCTCCAGCTCTTGTATGCAAAAATAAATAAAAATAACTAAATACATGCTGCGCACACTCTGTACTCTTCACAGCGTGCCTCTTTTTGTCATGTTCTTCTGCATTTTCTCCCTTGGGTTGTCTCAATATTTAGTGATGCTCCTTTGTCTTGTTTTTTCCCCACCTTCAGAATGATGTGATAACGAGGATGGAAATTTTCCTAGAAATTGTGGTTACCCATAGAAACAAGTATTTGGAGCAATTGTCAACTGTTTTGAAAGCTGAAACTAGTTGTAATTCTCTACTAAGCAGGCAGATTTAATTGAAGTTAAGAACGCTAAAACGGCACATTTTCCATGAAAAGAACACTTTATTTTCAATCTTTCAAATTGGCAAGCGTTTGTAAAGAGGATGGCAACTCCTGAAAACGTAATAAGGGAAAACAAACCTGGTAACCTCAGAACTGATCCGATAGGCATTTCGCCTCCAGAAAACAGAACAGCCATTTAGAGCATGGTACGAAGATAAAGACAAATGTTTCATGTAGTGAATTTACTGCTTTATTTTTACCTGTAAGTTAGATGATATGCATAATGTTGCATGTTGTGTAGCATGAAAGCAATTGCATTTTTAATTAGTCATTTTACATTTAAATTACTGCTTTTCAAATAAACAACAGCCAAAGTTCAAAGAAAGTATTAACTCCAATTTAACTTTGGAAAACCGAGTACCTACTTGAAAAATTACTCAAATAATGAAGGGAGCACCTATTTCTTTAGAATACTTTGTCCATCATTTTGCAGGTTAAGTCCATCTGTTTCAGGTTAAGTCGTAAATAACAGCAATGAATCTGGGGTGCTCTACTCACCAAAGCGGGTTCAGAGTTAGGTTATGTTATCTGGGTTTTCCTGAAAATGCCAGCAGTGCGTTAATGGGACCTGAGTCTTTCATCTGCCATTCTCTTTACCTCTGTTGCATTTTTGTGCCACAGATGGGGCTGAACCCAAACTGAAAAAAAAAAAAAAAAGACAAAAACTGAACATAAAAATGAAATCACGAAGCTTTCTTGCTGTCCCTTTACATCAAGTCAGAAAAGTTCGAATCGAAAACAATAATAGTCCTGATATTTTAGTGTTTCCAGCCGCGTACGTCAGCCCTAGAAATACCAGCACGTTACCACGTATAATTATTGCTGGATTCAAGTTCGCCAAGGAGAGAACTGTCTAGTCACATCAAGGCCACTGTGCACAGCCATCTGAGAGAACATTCCACTGGGGCGCAGATGCTACATTGGCAGAAGACGATCCCCAAGATTTTCAATGTGTATTATGAACTTGTGATAATGCCAGTGCCAGGCCATGTATCCTGAGACATGGAAATTAAAAACAAGCAGCTTTAAATAGCAAAGAATTAAAAAAAAAAGTCTTGCTTTGTTCCAAAATAGAAATCAAAATTGATTAAACCAACTTATTAGACAAGATTGATTAGATGTGACCTGACACCATTTAAGCATCAATGGCTAGTGCTGGGTGTGTGTGTGTGTGTGCGTGTGTGTGAAAATCAACAAGAACTTGTACGGGGAGCATTTTTAAAGTCTTTGTGTTTAAGGACAGCCTGGCGGTGCAGCGGGTTGAGCGCCACGCTGTAAAGCAGCCTCAATCACAGACACGGCAGCGTGAGTTCGATCCCCGGCCAGGGAGTGGGCCCACGTGGCGCAGCAGACCTCTCCCGCCTCACCTGCTGCTCCCCGCAGCACTGTACTTCAGTCTGCCTGTTCTGCTTCCCGCTCTCTCTGGTGAATCCTCCATGCCCCACCCCCGTGCTTCTGACCTGTTCTTGTAGGCATAAATAAATAAATCTTAAAAAAAAAAGTGTATGTGTTTAGCAATTTAGGAAACAAAACTGCTTTAAATACATATGGATGAAATTACTTGTTCTTTGTGAACAGATAATAAATGGGGAGGTGGTATAGTTTAGAAAGAAGAACCAAGACTCTTTCTCTATTTTGTTTAGTTCTCCTGGGAAAGCTTTGGCCAGCTGGGTTCAGCACATTCTCAGAGAACTACATAGGGCGGGCACAAGAGATCTGTATCTCCACTTTAGATTCTCCTCAAACTTTTTGCCTTATCACTGAAGCTACCGAAGGGCTTAGCAAATGCAGCTGGAGTGGAATCTTTCACTGTAATTCAGACTGAAATTTAATTGTTCGCATCCGTTTCCAGCAGCAAGCCCTGTCTGCAGGCTTGTGATAAATCCAGCCAGGGGCAGGACAGACTTGAGGATGTATGCAAATACAATATTAACCCATGTCTTCAAGAGTCGATGGAGCAAATTCCATTATAGGTATTATGTCCGTAACTTAATTTCATGTATGCTATCCACTGAATTGCCTCATCAAAGTGAAAAACATGGAAACTGCATTCCAAGTAAGATAGGTCAGGGCAGACATGTCTAATTTTAGCATGCCATCAGCAAATCTAGGTCCTTTAGGTCAAAGGCATGTACCTGCTACCTCTCCACAGCAGCTTTCCAGATATACCACTGTCCTTTCTTCTCTATGCAACTGCAAGATTAATGCCCATAATCCTTCAGAATATAGAAAACAATAGAACTAAATTGTGTAAATGATCTTACTTTTTCAAAAATACTGATTTTCCCATGGTGTAATAGCATTGTTATTCGTTTATCCATGCTGTGCTTTAATTTATTTGAATAATTGACTTTAAGAAAATAATATGTTATGCTGGAGAAGAATGGGAAACAATCAAAAAAGAAAAAAAAATATCCAAACGTGCCATTTGGAAATGTTCTAATATAATGAGAAAAATTTGATTTCTGATTAAAGGGTCCATAAACTATTAATAAAAGCTTATTCCATGAATAGATGGGAAATAAATACATTATGGCCAAATTCAGTAAATAATGCAATGACGAGTGTATGCTAAATTAAAGAAAAAAAAGATTCTCTTTGATTATAAAGCAAAACAAAAATGAAAGAAAAAAGAAGGGGGAAAGCCATGAGAAAGTTGGGTTCCTTCTAGAAAGGCATCAGAGGCCCAAACAAGGTTTTATCTTATGACGTCATCCCCTTTGCCAATGAGATGCCTCCTCTGTCCTGGATGCCCCAGGCCTCTTAATAAAGGACATACCCCTGGTTTGTCCAATTCACTTTAGAATGTACAGCCATGTACATTCTTCACGAGTGTGTTATTCAATTTGATCTTTTCCTCCTCCTACTCTGTCTGATGTCAATATATTTGCTCACCCAGAGAGAGAACACAGAGGGTCGGGAGAATGGTCTATGGTCGTAGTTTTACCATAGAAATAAAAATGTATGTGAACCAAGAGTACGGTTGTTAGTTTAGTTGTAACTGTTTGATTCATTGACAGTTGCTACTACAGTTTTTCTGAGCATCATTTTCATCTCCCTCAGTTGTCATCTTTCTTAGTTTACAAAGGCTTTGCTGCACATCTACTTCCAAGGATGCTGTTATCATCAAATATAGTCTATGTCTTGCCACAATTATTCTTTCTACCTGTGAAGGTGATAATGTGTAAAGAAAGAAACATGTCCTCTCTTTAATCTCTTATGGATATTATTTCTGAAGCTGTCTATTGATGTGGCTGTTTTATTTGTTAGAAAATTATAAGATTATGTTCCTGCAAAGTACACTTCTTTGGAATCATAAAGGGGAAAAAAGAAATCTCCCTAGCTACTTTTTCATTTTGATGTATATTATGGATGAGAAGGGTAATAAAACAAAGTTTTCTTGGAGATGGAGGGCTATGTGTTTGAGAGACACAAATAAATTAACTTGGTTTAATACTGTTATGTTTGTTTTTTGAGAAGAGCCTGCATTGATCATAGGGGCAAAATGGCGCAATGGTTTGGAGCTAGAAGGAATTGAGTTTGCAATCTGTCTTTGAGACTTACTTTATGACATTGGTTAAATTAACCAGCCTCCCATGAAAGCCAATTCCCTCAACAAAGAGACTGATGGAATGATTTCTGCCTTGATAGTTTTTTATGAATTTTGGAGTGATGTAGATGACACATGCTTTATGCTCCACAACCATAACTCAACTAGAAGAAAATTCATGGATTAGAAGGCTGACATGGAACCTGCATTGCAACACAAAATTAGATTGTTCTCTTCATTGAAAGTCACCCATTCTTTTCCATAGTTATACTGGTACACATTTCCTAAAGTTGAAACAAATGCTTCTTCCATTGTGCTAGACAGATGAAACTATAGATTATGTTACTATGTACAGAGCAGTCATTTGGGTTTTTTTTAAGATTTATTTATTTATACCTACTAGAACTGGGGTACAGGCCAGAGGTGTGGGGGGTGAGAGGAATCACCAGAGACGGAGTGGGGGGCAGAACAAGCAGATCAACTGAAATGCACTGCTGAGGGGAGCAGCAGACAAGACAGAAGAGGTCTGCTGCGCCATGTGGTTCACCTCCCTGTCCAGGGATCAAACTCATGCTGCAGTGGCTGCAGACACTTCACGGCACTGTGCCTTAATCCCTTGTGCCACCAGGGAGGCCCTGCACAGAGCACTTTTAATAAGGATCAACGATTAATACCTGATAAAGACTCCTTATAATAATTCTCAACAAGCAGTTTTTCATTGGGAACTTTTGAAGTAGCCAAAATTGGAAAGAAACTATAACTGACCCTGAAAATATCCATTTCTTTAATTTTCCAAAATTTATTTTGTGTTACAGAATGAAAGGGTAAAACACGGAACAGTGAGACACAGTCCAAATCTAGGGATTTTGCAATGCGACAGATTGCGATGCAAAGACCAATAATGCAGGCCAGAGAAGAGCATCTCAGAGAACTGGCTATCAGGACACAGTAGTCCGATATCTTTTGGATAATAGAGAGCCATGGGAAGAAAGGCTTCCCTTCCTTCCGAACACAGGCTTCAGGAGGTCCTGGGGGATTTGTCATCCCCACAAGGAGCATCTTCAGACATTTGACCTTTACATGGACACTGGACTGCAATCAGATTTGGGGAGCCCACTGCTGAACTAGCCATGCCAGTCCACCTAGGACATGAAGGAGAACCCCAACTTAAGGAGTTAAAAGGTAGTTAGGGGGTGAAATTGACTAGATGTGATCACAGGTGAAAGACAAACATGGAAGCTCCTAGATAGTTTTTAGACAGCTGTCATTGCCTAGTAGTGACAGTTCATGACTTGGAAGACAAAACGTAGATGGAGGCCTCATCTTAGAATCATCAGTGGCTTTAACATTCAAACATTAATTTACTTAGCACAATTTTTAAACATTTTAAATAGAGAAAGGGTTAATCTGCTCAGTTGCAGAGAAGAGTCAGCCTTGCTAACTGAACAATTTAAAATATATCAATCAAAATTTTCTGTCTGCAATATTTATTATTCTATTGCCACTGGACTTTTATTGCAATGTTTAATTATCTTAGATTTCTTGCATCGTAGCTTTTCCTGTCTCTTTACTCTGACCTTAAAGCTGATACTCATGCAAAAGATAACATTTTCTAAAAGCAGGGTTATCATGCTTGTTTGGACTGGAATGCATGAAATAGTTGAATCACACTATATTATATGAAGTAATGTTCCAAGATATTCCATTAATTGTGAAGGTCAAAGAATACAAGTTGTAGATGAGACACAGGGTCAAGATTATCCATGTGTTCATGCTGTTTGTTTGTGTCTGTTTTAGTCTACACATCAGATAATAACCTACTATTTGATCATGCTTTCAGAAAAGATTTATATGAATAACTGTGCAATATGATTCCTATTTTTAAGCCACAGTTGGGAAACACCTACTTTCTGAACTGGATCCCTGCAGCTCTGAATTCCATCAAAGATGTGTTTGCAAGTTTCATAACTTTCTCTCCAGGGGATTATTAAGTTGTGTTTGTTATCATTACCATAATGCATACCAATTAGAAACCTGTACCTTTATAACATGCCATTTGAGAACTCACAGACATTTTAGATGATGTGAAAATAAGGAAAATAAACTTGGACATACTGAACTTTTGATATTGGGTAAAAACGACACCTGATTATAGACGAGTGATACAAAATTGCCCCGCGTCTGCCATGAGTCGAGCTCCACACAGTCCTGCAAAAATGAGCACAACAGATCTTCACTCCTGCACTCAATGTCTTTGCCTGGTTCTTATTGTAAATTCTCACTAAACCCCACAGTGACCAGATGTCGAGGACCTACGCTACCGCGGGCTGCATCTCCCACAGCGAGGCGGTGGCCCTGGGGCGTCGGCCCAACTGGCCTCGGCTGGGAAAGGAACTGTGCGCTGTCTGTGACGGAGCCAACCTCCTGCGCTCGGCTCGGCCGCCTCTGGTCCTCCGCGACCTCAGCATCTGTGGGCTTGACAAGTCTTCTCGCTTATGCCAAACCCGTGGCGAGTGACCCACACGTTCCAAATGATATACGCATAAGCTAAGAACAGAAGCAATTCATCCTTTTGTCTGGGCCAGGTGCTTCCGGAGCGGCTCAGGCAGCCCGGCGCATTGGGCTCCCGCAGCTGCAGGAGGCCGTCCCAGCAGGTGACAGATTGCTTACCCACTAAATTAACATTTGTCACTTTAAATAATGCAAACATTTTCGCAGCACCTCCAAATCATTACGTTTGTGTCACTGTGAATGTTCATTGTGCAAACATGCCAGCCTGGCTTCACCTTGCAGACGCCACCCGCGCCCACCGCGCTGCGGCTGCAAACACCAGGCGGCCCCTGTGCAGTTGCAAGTGATTCCGGGCCTGGGAGGAGCAGGGGCGCAGGGGTGCAGGCAGGGGCGCAGGCAGGGGCGCAGGGGCGCAGGCAGGGGCGCAGGGGTGCAGGCAGGGGCGCAGGCAGGGGCGCAGGGGCACAGGCAGGGGCGCAGGGGTGCAGGCAGGGGCGCAGGCAGGGGCGGGTGCAGATGCTTCGCTTAGCGCCTTTGCACAGCCGCCAGCGCGGGTCCTTGGCCATGGCTCTGGGTCGCAGTGCACGGCCTCAGGGGGCACTGCCCACTCCGAGCGTCACCACCACCTTGCAGCTCGCACCCCTGGGGCTCCCCGGCTGGGCAACGCAGTGGTGGCCACATGTCCAGAAAAGGGACACTCAAGAAGACCCGGTGCCGGCCACCAGAGCTCTGGCCAGACGGCACCCGGAAGGGCAATGTCTGTGTCAGCTCCTGGAGGGTCTTGCTGTTGTCTTTGTCCTCTGCGAGGGACCTGGGGGGCTCTGTGGGTGTCAGCCCGACTGTTCTCACACAGGAGCAGTCGGACTCCCTGCCTGGCTGATGTCACCGGCAGGGTGGGTGAGGGCCGGGAAGTGCTGGGGAGCCCCGCGCCCGCAGCACTGCTCCCCCAGGGACGTCCACGGGCTGGTGGGTGCCTGGCATCAAGACGAAACTGCTGGAGCCGTCTGCCCCTTCCGGTGCAAGCGGCCAGAGCCTGCACTCCTGGGCCCACCTCCTTGGCTCGCCCCCAGGGCCCACAGCCTGAGCTGCAAGGGAATGGCCCCCAGCGCAGCCTCTGCCCTTGGCACGGCCTTGCCCAGGCAGCTCTTCCTAGGCGCGCTGACCAGTAAACTGATTGCCTCTCCGCTTTGCATTCCAGGGGCAGTTTTGCAGTCCCGAAACTAAGGCGCCCTGAAAACAGCTTTAAAGTCGCAAGAGGAAGTAAACTTTGCCTGAACCACCTAGCGAGGGCCACTTCGTCATCCTCGGGCCTAAGGAACGAAGATCCGCGCACGTGCGTGCCTGGCCCGGCCTGTCGCAGCTTCGCGCTGCCTCGCAGGTCCCTCCACGCAGGGTACCTTTCTATCAAAGGCTATCTTTGGGGTCTCCATCAGCTTCAGGCTTTTCATGAAACTTTTGATCACTATAATCTAGTTTCCATGCTCACAACAAATCAAGTTTCCAGTATAATGAAAAGTCCTTCAATGCTGACAAGGCAGACAGAAAAGATTTATGCCAATTAAAACATGAGTTTTTGAAAGCTGACTACTTCACAACCCATCAGCTAGAACAGACCTGGGTATACCTGGGTCAGCTAAAAGGGCAGGATTAACAATCATATTTGGCTCTAGAATTCCAAGAAAATCTTCAGTGATGCTGAGAAATATTTATGTGTGAAGTTAAAAATGTTAACTATTTTTTTAATTGCAGATAAAAAGGCTTTGCTCCAACCATCTATCCTGAAAAGTTATTTTATTTTTTTTTAAAGATTTATTTATTTATGCATACAAGCACTGGGGTACAGGTCAGAGGTGTGGGGGGGTGAGAGGATTCACCACAGACAGAGCAGGGAGCAGAACAGGCAGACTGACTGAAACACACTGCTGAGGGGAGCAGCGGAGAGACAGGAGAGGTCTGCTGCGCCCGGTGGGTCCCTCCCTGGCCGACAGCAGGGATCGAACTCGTGCTGCAGTGGCTGCGGTTTGCTTCATAGTGCGTTGCTTAACCCACTGCGCCACCAGGGAGGCCCAATCCTGAAAAGTTATATAGCTACACTCACTTAAAATTTGGAATGGCTAATGGCTATATATACCTTTACTCAAAAGATATATATATATACTTATATAAATGCACACATACATATATATGTGTGTGCACATATATAGACTAATGTGAAATTTTGACAGTAGGAACCTCGTGAAATGAATACTTCCTTAAATTTAGCATAAAAAATGAGTCAACCATATCACATAATCATGTATATCTTAAAAATAAACTATTCCAAATTCTTAAAACACTAAAGAGAGAAAAACATGCTTTGCGTAAAAAAATGATTCCTGATTTTCACAAGTTTGCAACTGTTACTAAAAGCCCAAAAGTTTATAGTAAAATAAGTAGGAATTTTAGATTCCCACTAAAAATATCTATAAAACATTTAAATCAATCAAAAACATTTATCTGTAAACAAAATTATAAAATGCGCCAAAAAGAGATAATTTGTATATCAAGCATATTTGCTTTTTTCTCTTTTACATAATATGTGTGAATTAATGTGGTAGTGACATTCAACATCAATTGTGAAAAAAATGCTATTAATAAAAGTGTCGCAAGCACTCACATCCAGATTCACAGCTATGCACAGGAAGAATTAATTTAGTTCCGCACAGACAACTGGCCCATTTTATGTTGAATATTATCCTTTTTCATAATAAACATACATTACTTTTCTGATGTTTGATACCTTTTAATGTAACTCAGTGACTAAATTCTTCTGCAAATTCTGTAGTTTTTTTTTTTTTTTTTCAGATACAACTGGGAAATCACTTACCATAGTTTCTGAATCCTTACAGTGACTCTGGAGCAGTATTCTTAATTGTCCTCCAAATTTTTATTATTTCCCCTAAAATAGAAATACCACAAGAGGATTCAATCTTAGCCGCTGTTTGAGACATACTTTGTAATAAAAAGAAAACGACCTTGTGTACCCAGAGAAGATGAAATGGACCTATTTCAGCTTTGGTTGAACTGATTATTTTTATTTATTGTTTTTTAATTGAACCAGTTTTTTTTAAAGACTATTTATGCACACATGAACTGGGGTACAGGCCAGAGGTGTGGGGGGATGAGAGGAGTCACCAGAGACAGAGTGGGGAGCAGAACAGGCAGATCGACTGAAACCCACTGCTGAGGGGAGCAGCGGGGAGGCAGGAGAGTCTGCTGCGCCCAGCGGTCAGCTCCGTGGCAGGCAGTGGGGATCGAACTCGTGCTGCAGTGGCTGCAGCTGCCTCATAGTGCGGTGCTTAGCCCCTTGCACCACCAGGCTCTGAACCAGTTTTAAGTAAGTGTATACATTTTATCTTTGGACATGTCATGTGAAAATATGATAGTTTTCATTGCCATAGATGTTCTTAACTTAGTACATTTTTTTAAAAGATTTATTTATTTATGCATACAAGCATGGAGTAAAGGCCAGAATCCTGGGAGGTGAGAGTTCTCACCAGAGACAGAGTGGGGAGCAGAACAGGCAGATCGACTGAAGTACACTGCTGAGGGGAGCAGCGGGGTGGGTGGGGGTAGGCAGGAGAGGTCTGCTGCGTCATGTGGGTCCCCTCCCTGGCCAGGGATCGAACTGGCGCTTCTGTGCTGCGGATGCTTCACAGTGCGGCACTCAACCCGCTGCGCCACCAAGGAGGCCCAACAGTACATTTTATTCAAACTCCTCACCCTTGGAGAGTCAGGATTATTGGTTCACTCTGTCCATGGAAAAAATACTGAATTTATTTTCTCTTGTATACAATTGAGGTGTTTTTCTAGAGCATCATTAATTTCTGGCTCTGTGCCCAGACCTCAAAGGCATGGTGAACCTCACCACACCTACCCACTGATGGTGCCTTTTCCCTCCCTTTAAAATTAGTGGAATCCGAGGAACTGAGGTGACAGTGCACTGGTGAAATGGTGGTGGGAAATGGGACCCACAACTGATGTCAAATATACATAAATAAAGGGGAAAATTTAGTGGAATCCTCCACCTACAGTGTTGCTTCTAAACCATAACAAGAAAGAAAAAAGAACCAAAGTTATGTCTTGCTTCGTTGAGTACATTTATTAACTGGGTATATTATGTCTAATTATAAATTCCTAGCTTCAGAAACTGTCTAATCCTAGCTTGGTTTTCTCCATTGCTCAGAGACTCAGCATTCTCTATTGTTTGTAACGCACCTTGTAGAGAGAGGCAAGGGATAGGTTTGCATTCAATGCATTAATAGGTTTAATTGTTGGTTGGTGATTGTGTTAAAGATAGTAAGTTTGCTGCTTTTTAAATGTGTTAAAAACAATAAAAACATATTAAGTGGGCAAATCTGAAAACTGCTTTATCATTCCAAGTACTTTGAGGCACATGCTTATTTATTTCCCTGAATATTGCTAGCAGTAGTCCTAGAATCAGGTCTGTAATGTAGCTGTTAACTCTTTGCTCTCATTTTTGTTACCCAAGTGTGTGGAAACATAGCAATACTGCTTTTCAGCAGTTTCAACCACTTAAAGAACAACATCTGATTATTTTTTTTCTAACAGCTGCTTTGTTTATTGAAAATCATTAGAAACAAAGGAAGATATCACCCACAACAAGACACAAGTTTTACAGTTTCTGGTCCTTTCAAAACAAAAAATTGAGAGAGAAAATTGCCTTACTGTTCTGCAGGGAAATGGATCTGTCTAGTGGCTTGCAAGCAATTTACAAACTTTGCTTACCAGCTGCTTGGCAATGCTGGATGCTTGGGATAAGGGCATTTTATTTACACTTTTTATTTGTGTATTTAATGCATAAACATTGTGAATTAAAATTTATGTATGCCTTAATCATTTTTCAAAAGTATTCGGACTTCAATGAGTAGAACAGGCTATTCATCAATAATTATGCATTTTTATTTTTAAATAAGTGAGCATGTTTCCTCTTTTATTTTAGTTTTTATTTATGCATATAAAAACAGAGATGCAGGTCAGAGGTGTGGGCCTGAGAGGAAGGACTCAACAGAGACAGAGCTGGGAGCAGAACAGGCAGAGCTACTGAAACCCACTGCTGAGGGGAGCAGCCGGAGACAGGAGAGGTCTGCTGCTGTCTGGGAATAGAACTGTGCTACAGTGGCTGGTGATAACTTGACTTAACCCCTGTACCACCAGGGAGGCCCTTTATTTATCTTTTTTTTTTCTTTAATACTTACCAAGGTAACACTGGTTTGCACACTGCATGTGATTCAGGAGCGTCGGGTCACACCCTACAGATTCACACCTACGGTCACACCCCTTCGGATTCATGCTGTCACCCTATGCCCATCCCAAGTGCCATCTTGAAAATTAATGACAGGATGTGGGCTGGCACACTCTCCAACAACAACTATGTTGCCGGGCTTGCTCCTGCACTCACCGAGGCCCAGGTTTGAACTACAAGGCATCTACATGACACAGGGATAGCGCAATAGCTAAACTGAATGGCAAAGACCTTAATCTCTTTACACAAAACTTACATGAAAACAAATCACTAATACACTTATTTTTATTTCTTAAAGAAAACAAAACAAACTTCAACCACCATAGGTTGTACCCTCCAGCCCTGCTCCCAAGGCCCTCCCTCTTCCCCTCTCCAAGGACCGCACTTCAGTTTTCATGTTTACTTTATTTTGTCCGTTCCTTCTCTTACCATCACATCTGTGCTTCCCATTCTGCACTCTGTCAGCCTAGTGTGAGTTAGAATAAAGAGAAAGAAGCAATGTAATCTAGGATTCAGTGGTGTTTTTCATATGAGATTTGAAGAAGTTGTGGTAGTATGAAAGTGATAAAATGTGATTCAAAATTGAAGGGTGAATGTGAATTGAAACATGAACGGGTGCCACATTTAAACCGTATAATGCAAGATCAGGATTCTTTGAAGAGTGAACAAATGGAGTTGGCTGATGAGCTTGAGCTATTTCTCCATGGAGAGAACAGTTATCTACTGAGGAGGAACGTACAGTTAAAAATAATGAATAGTTTTCCAAAAAGTTAAATGTCAAACTTTTGTGTGCATAAGAATCATGAGCAAGAGTTAAAGATAAAAGCCCTCAGATGGTTTGCCAGCATGTTTCAGTGACTCTCTGGAATAATTAAATTAATGAACACCAAGTAGTTTGAGCACTTTTATTAGAGAAATATTGGATTAGGAAAGAGTGACAATTTATTTACAGAGAAGGAGATATTAGAAGACAGAGAGATAGACAGACAGACGTTATTGATTTTGACCATAAAACTTTAGGAATAGGAAACCTTTAAATGTGTTTTTCCCCTTTATTTTGTATGTTGGCTTATGCAAGAGGATGTGTTTTAAAAGCATATTGAAAATGATCACACAACTCTCTACGTGCTGCTAATATACTAACTAAATAGCCAGGGGGTTCTCTGTTTTCAAGACGTGAAACCCCTGATGATGACAACGCCGGCCTTGCATTATCCTTAACAGCGGCAGGTGCAGCCAGAGTGGCCCACGGTGAATCAGTTAAGACCCAAGTGAGTGACCTGCCACCCTGCGGCTGTTTCTAGGACACGTGACGAGAGCCAGCCCTGGGAGACTCACCCCAAGCACTGGAAAAGTGGTCCAGCCGCTTGGAGAACCCAGACTTGTAATCAAAATGACACACGGACATAGCGATGTCAACTTATTTTTATTACCCATATTCAAATTGATCTGTAGTGAAAGTTATTTCCGTTCATTTATTTTTCATTAAGTACTTTCCAAATATTTATAGCATCTTCCCTAAAGTTCTAGAAAAGTTTTTAAACTAATTTTTGAGTATAAAATGTCACTATAGAAACAATTTCGGGTCTATTTGACATGTATCTTAGCCATTTACTTTACTTCCATCCATCTTTGTCTTCGATGTATAGAAATATGTCCACAAATAATGGAAAAATAAATGTAAATTCACTTAAACGAGAGGAAAACCCAAACGAGTGTGAACTGTCAAGTGAACTAAAAGAACTGAATGAGTAATAACTGCGTATATATAATTCTGCTGATGGTGTGGATTTACACTTACATGTGTGACATTTGTCCCACAAAGAAAGACAGAGACAAGTGAACTGTTTTAAACATTAAAAATATCTTTGGGGAATTTATAGAAAAACATATCTGAAAATAGGTTACTTGAATTGGTGCATTTACATTCTTGCATAGTTTCCACCCCTGAAAGACTAATTCAATAAGGAAATGACAAGTCCTCACTATAAACAATAAGGTTTCTCTTCTGACAAATAAAATCAAAAGTGGAACCCAAAATGCACTTTGCACAATATACAATAAGATAACATGCTCAGAGAAATGGAGTTTGCCGAGGAAACAGCTGTCTGCAAAGATTCCAGATATACAGCTAGTTTTGTGAGTGAGTCTAAACCACAGCTTCCTTCTAGCTCAGTTTGTTTCAGGAACTATTGGAATGTGCCTTGTATTGTCTTTCTTATCCCCAAATGTGATGTTTCTGGTAGACAGATCCTGGATCATGGTAAGTATTTCATACTCATCTAACTATTTTCATCATCTTTGCTATTTCTGAAAATTAATAAAATAAAATTGGTATATATTTTCTTAAGTGATAGCGATAGCTCTTCATATTAATGTTTGTATCCATGAAAGAAGAAAAATGCGTGATTATTTAACACAACAGTGGCATCAAAATAAGCAAAACCTGTAGTTTGGGGGATAGTAGTGATACAACATAGAGCTACTTCGAGGATATATTACCAGGATAATCATATTTGGTTAGGATGAAGTTATCCAGACACGGATTTCCTAGCTGCTCATAAGCTAGAAGCATGGAGTGGGAAGTCAGTGGAAACTAAATTTAGGTCGTGAAAAGTTTACAAATCTTGCTTCCCTGGAGGTGCAAGGAACATAAATTTAAGGACTGACAGGGCAAGGTGGTCACATCAGCCACTTTCATAATGGAGATCACTGAATATTTCCTGGCATCTCAGAGACAATGTGCTTTAATGTAGATTATATTGATTTACCTAAGATAACTGTTTCCTCTTACCTTGCAATAACTTGGAGCAAATCAATGCAATCTGCATTTCAATACTTTGTTTTACTGACTTCTTAATAGAGATGGCTTGAGAAATTTGATTAGAGGACAATATGTCCACACCTACTAATAACTGAGCTGCATACAGGTAGGAAATTGAGAACAAAATAAATCACTTTATTTTTATATCCACCAAAGCAATTAATGCTTCTGTGTTCTAGAAACTTCACTGGCAATGATATGACCTTCGGCCCTGCTTAAAGGCACTCACATCGCACTTTTAAGCCTAGTCTGTTACATGACGACACGAAATATAAAGCAGTAAATGGTGCTGTCAAATAGTTTAAAATCATAGGACATAATCAAATATGAAAGGCTTGGCACCACTGGGGATATTTTACAACTATTAACTATTTAAATGAATGTGATCACACTCATTTAAATATGTTCTGAATAAATAAAAATGATTTAACATATTAATGGATGAAATGGCTGATATTTGCTCCTCAAATTAAACTAGTGACCCAATATAATCCCAATCAAATTTTGTTTTCAAAATAAAGATTATTAAATAGACAATTAATGTTTGAGGAAAGAAAAAATCTGATGAGTCTCATCCTACTTAGCTCACAGGAAGCCATAGAATGTGAAGCAATGGCTCAGAATGGAAAAATAAGAGACAAACTGTGTTAATATGGTCTGATATAAGATAAAGAAGTCACCAGAATCAATGGAGAAAGGATGTAGCTTTCATATATGATCTTGGGAAAACTGAATCATTGCTTAGAAGAAAAATAAACTATATCCTTATCCTCCATGAAACAATGGACTCCTAATATTGAGAATGTTCTGGTTCCTGAGACAGGGAGAAAGCTTCTTTAATAGGACCAGGAGACCGGGAGACACAAATGGTAAGAACACTATGGACTTGTTTGTGTTAAATTAAGATTTCCTTTGCACAACGGATAAGCCAACTCAGGTTAGCAGAAAGGTAATTGTCTGAGGAAGGTATTTGTGAAATGCATATTTAGGAAATAATATTTAACATAGGTCAATTATTTTTGCAAATCAAGGAACAAAACAGAAAATACACAAAGGATAAGCTCAGGAAAGGTCAGAGCTGGCTGCGTACGCAGAGTGCCCTCACTTGGGTTGGCGAGAGGACCATTCAAAGATCACCCCAGTCTCCTCTGCAGGGGCAGGGGACTGATGGAAACCCAGCGGGGAGAAAAAGAAGTAAAAAGTGACTACTATGTACCAGTTAGAAGCCAGACCTCAATGTGGATTATACCTGTGTGTGTTCTCTTGAAAGAAAATTATGTTGAGCACAAAATTAGTAACACGATAAGTAACAAGAACCTGCCAGAAGAGGAAGACGCGGGGTGGTGGGTCTGCAGAGGGTGGTTTCCAGCCAACGCTGGTCGCCATGTCAGCGCTCACCCACCGAGCCTTCTGGGGAAGGCTGGTTGAGCTAGAAGAACAGGGAAAGGGGGCTGTATCCTGAGGATGCAGGGTTGGGGGAGGGTTACAAGACACAGGAAGGGTCTTGCCTAACTTGAACTCCTTCCTGCACCAGAAGGGAGCGCCCCCTTGCTTTATTCTGGACATTGCAGCAGAGAGACGTGGGGCAGTGATAAACATCAAAAACTGGACTCTAGATGTTCTTGATAAGATCTGAATATAACGTCCAGATCTGTAAACAGGCAGACGGACACACCCCAAAGTGCATTTTGCTACACAGGAGCAGGGGATTCTACTAATCTCAGAAGTGCATATTCGGCACACAATGTGATAGTAGATAGCACAATGTAATAGGAATCTTTGATAGAGAAATGCCGTGTTTTAGAAGCGTTGTATGCATTATCTTACTGTCAGCCTTTTGGATAATTCAAGGGAAGTAGAGTCGCCTGAGCACTATTGAAGCTGTTGCACCAGCACTTGGGTAATTATCTCTGCCCACTGTGGGAACTCTGTTGCTTGACTCAGTTTTGACAGACACACGATGCCTTTCCCTCAGAGAACGTTCTACAAGTCTGACACTTTTTTATCCATCTCTCTTTATTTCAATGTTCTGTCATGGAAAAGTGGTGCTGTTTGTAATAAGCCCAAAGATGTGCCTAAGAAGTGCCAGAAGTTTGGATTATAATACAGAAAGAAACCTGTAATAGAAACACCCATCGGGATGAACTGTCATTTTTCCTTTGGTGATAATATCCTCGGTAGAGAAGTAGGAATGCTGCTGTAAGTTTCAATACATGGTGAGATTTTCATGTTTCTACAACCAGGTCTTGACTATAAAGAAAAATTAAAAATAACATTTGCAAAGTGAACAATTCTACCATGGCCGCATCCTTTAAAAAAATCCTGTTGAGACAATGACATGATATTTCCCTTAATTTTTTTTGCTCTTCTTCTTTTTAAAAAACATTTATTTATGCACTCAAAAGCTGGGGTGCACACTGGAGGTGGGATGAGACGACTCATTAGAGACAGAGTGGGGAGCAGAACAGACAGATCCACTGAAACACACTGCCGAGGAGCAGCGGGAGGCAGGAGAGGTCTGCTGCGCCCCGGGGTCCCTCCCTGGCCGGATGGAACTGGCGCAGCAGCAGCTGCAGAAGCCCCACGGTGCGAGCTCAGCCCCTTGCTCCAGCAGGGAGGTCCGCACCAGCACTTTTTAAACAGAATGTACTGGGGGGTCAGGGCTTTCCTCAGGTTCTATCTGCAGGCCTGTTTGCTTGTCTTTATATACTTGCTACTCTTTATTTTCTATTGGGATGCATTTTACCCTTCCTTTGGGAAGGCTCTTCCCTTTTCTTCCTGCAGAATCATAGCAGAAACCGCACTGCCTCCCCTGCACTCAGCTAGCGCCCAGATGCTCCCCACAAGGACCCCCATGGTCCAGCTTCACTGTCATCGCCATGTCCCTGCCTCTCCTGCAGCTCGAGGAGCCCCTCGGTCCTGGGAAAACTGCTAAAATCGGCATAGTGCGAACCAATCCCGTGACAGAGACTAGCTTAGGTATTAGGCGATTTTTGTCAACATTTTTCGAGAGATTGTTGGGGCAGAGAGTGACTTCTGGGATTTTTTCACTTTTTTTGCTCTTAGGAAGTCCGTGAAGGAGAAGCGGCGCGTTTATGCCTCTGGACACTGTTGTGCTGGGCGTGAAAGCTGGAATGGCTGTCACCGTTAAGTGGCCCGAGCAGGCCTGGTGGAGGACAGCCACGCGCAGCGGCTCCGCGGCGGGAATCTCGGAGGAGGGGGCCGGCCCAGCTCCCCCGCGGCCGCCCGGACGCGGGAGGCTCACGGTGACCTTTCCTGGAGGCTGCGCTGCTGGACCTGATGCTTGCCACCTGCATCCAGAAGCTTTAGCTGCTCCCAAGCAGACAACATACCGCGTGCTGGCGTGTCTCTGTGCGAGAGGAGCCGGTGAAGGCCGGAGGAAACCACCCTCTGCTGGACCCCGGCACGGCTGTCTTGGCAGGGAGGTTTGCTCAGGTGGAGCTTTCAAAAGGAGCTTCTCAACCCCTCTTCCAAGGCGCGTCTACACTAATTTGAATATATTAAAACAGCCAAACACAAGTCATACACAATGCAATTTCACGGTCTTCAAACAATGTGCTGTCCTCACTCCCTTGCAAATTTTCTTTTTAAACAACATACAGTGCACAAACCCAATGTATTAAATAAACAGAAAGGCCAAGATATTACAGAAAATGAGAACCATTAACATAAAGATTAACCCCATCAGAGTTGGCAGTTGATGCGATAGTCAGCATGATGTCATAAGCTCAAAGGCGGAAGCCGCACTCCAGAGAAGGCCCCACGGCGGCGCCGGGCTGGCTTTCTGACGTGGGAAGTCTGGTGTGAAGCCAGTGACGAGGGTGGAAGGGGAGCACACTCGATCCCGAGATTACAGCCCTTTGAAAGATGTAATTAAATGGCAGAAAGTTTCATTTCAGTGATTCCTAAGGCAAAAATGAATTGATTTACTTTTATTTTATTACTCCAATAAATTAAAACTACAACTTCATGAGCCCTGTAAATTTTAAAGCGCTGTAATTGCATTAGATAAAGTATACATCTCACATCATTTATTTTATCAAGGCCACTGATTATTTATTATGAAGTTTGCCTTTCACTGACACAAACACTCATATAATTTCTCTCATTTACAACACCTCTTTCCAGCTCATTTTCAAGACTCTTCACAGTGTTGAACTGTGAGTAAACTAGAATATACCTGTAAAAAGAAACAAGACAATTTTTTAAAAGATTTATTTATGCACACAAGAACCGGGGTACAGGCCAGAGGTACGGGTTGAGAGGATTCCCCAGAGACAAAGCGGGGAACAGAACAGGCAGACTGACTCAAACACCCTGCTGAGGGGAGCAGCGGGGAGACAGAAGAGGTCTGCTGCGCCCTGTGGGTCCCTCCCTGGGCAGGGATCGAGCTCCCGCTGCAGCGACAGCAGATGCTTCATAGTGTGGTGCTTAACCCCTTGCGTCTGGCAGGGAGGTCCCGATAATTTTTTTCTTAACAACTTTTGTTCAAACACTTAAGACTAAGGCAGTGTGAGAAGTGACCTCTCCTGCCCGAACCCCGAGAATGGACAGAGGTTGAGAGTGACAGGAAGTGAAACTGTGGTCCCTGCAGGGCAGGTGTCTGAACTGGCAGGCCCAGGAACACACGTCCTCTCACTTTATACACCCTTGTGTGCAAGTTGTGTGTCGGTTCCCCTTACCCCCGCTGCAGTTCTAGGGAGTGACCCATTGCCCTCTCGCCGGGTCTCCTCGCTGCCCTTCCACAGTTTGCAGACCCTGAACTCTTCATGTTGCACCTCTTGGGGCCATTTGACTTGTGTTACGCTACTGAACCTCGGCTTGGCTTGCACAGTTAGTTCTCCTCAGAGATTCCAGGTGCGCAGTGGGCCGGGCGGCCGACGGCTGCCACACTGCAGCTGCCCACAGAGGGGCTAGGCCAGTGCTCCCCGTTTTACCTGCAGACGGAGAACTGACCTCCCGGTGTCCGTTCAGCCAGCATCTCAAGAAATGACTTACTGAATTCTCTCTGAATTAAATTCCTTTAGGATCACTGAAATCTTCTCGTGGCGTCTCAAAACTCCATACATAGAGTCTCGCCCATCCCTTCCCACTGTGAGATACAAGCAAAGCAGAGAAATGATACAAGTCCGTGCGGGTACCAGCGGGTCGGTGTCAGAGCTGGAACTTGAAGCCTGAGCTTGCACCGCAGCCCTGGCGGGTCCTCCCAGAAGCCTGGTCCACCAGAGGAGGACCCTGAGCTGTGAAAAGACTGAAGAAAACGGAGCTATGTCCGCTTACAAACCCGTGGCTGAAAGGATGCTCCCGAAGACAGGCCGCGCCATGGCCAAAGACGCCTAGCAGTAAATGAATCGGTTTCTCTCATTCTCAAATGGACAGGAGCAAAAGAATTTAAATTGGGAAGATTTTATGAACTGATTGTCCTCCGGATTTTGTACCAGCAAACTCCAGGAGTCTTTCTCATCCACTAAGCAATGCAATTTTTTTTAACTTGAGTAAGGATCCATCACTTCTTATTTCCATCTGTCTAGCATATGGATCTGTAGTAGTTTGCTTGAATTTCCATTTGCTAATGAAAGTTGCGTTGTTCATACAGAAAATAAAGATAATAGAAGAGCTATAATAGGAGTACAAGCATATAATGCAGACAGTAATGCAAAATATAATGAGGGCAAAGGGGAAGACTATTCATAAAAGTAGGAAGTAGATGTCCTGATATTGTTTGAGTATCTTAACTTGTAGTTCTCATTTTAGAAATTTGGGTTATAGAAAATTACATGAGAAGTCAGGGACACAGTACATGAAATATAACTTTAAGGACAAAGAAATTCCTTTTATAATATTAAATGGTATATCATTACATATGAAATATGGACTTGCATAATTTTCTATCTGATGTTATTAATAATTTTATTAGCTTCTGAAATTATAATTCTTTTTTGGTTGGAAAAAAAAAACCTTAATCCAACCACATTTGGAGCGTGATTAGCTGTGAGGATGTGTATTATGTAGCCTTATACTGTAAGTGCAGCCTCTAGCTGGTTACCTAGATTTGTCATGAGTTGGCCTCCTGTAGTTAAGACCCTCTCAACCATCCCAAAGTGTCAGAGACCAACACACTTTGAAAATGTTTCTGCCAAAGTACTTCTCATTGATCTTGATTCCATGAATCACTGAAAAATCAACAATAAATTCCTTTCCCAGAAAATTTCTCTGGACCTTGGATAAAACTAAAGTAGGTCAGTGTCTTTGCTATTTTAGAGATAATTTCCATTGACTTGAATATAGCACTAGACTTTTAAAAAAATGTTTGCAGGTTGGTGTGTATGTAAAGAAATATTGACTTTTACAGACTTGTCAATTTTTTTCAGAAGCTTGGAAAATGACCTTACTGAAGACCAATTTCACTGCCTTCCTCAAATTAAGTAAATATCATTAAGCCAATATATCAATGTGATGTAACAATTTATAGCTTCACATTTCTTCACTGGCATTCTGCCTAATATTTAGGGATTCTCGCTAACTTCACAGATCATGTTTACATTTGTGCCTACTTGTCTTTGTGCTTACAAGCAGATTCTCCATAACTCTGAAATGTACATAGTTATACCCTGGAGGAAAACGGCAAACGCATGTGTTGTGTTTGAGCCCAGCTTAATGGGTGAAATTTTGCAGGAACGCTACATAAGTGAACACACTATTCACAGACAATAACACGTTCCAAAATCAACAGCCTATAAAGACTAAAAATGAATAAATGCACTAACAAATAAAGCGGTCATAGGCAGTTTAAAATGATTCAGACAATAAGGCTGCACCCTAAGTCAATAAATTAGTTTAATTTAAAGTCTGCCAGGAGCACTCAGGCAACCTCAGAGGAGCCGGCGAAGACGAGGCTAATGGGCTGTGTCACGCGTTAGGCCACTCGCCTGCGCACCTGGCGTCACAGACGTGGAGCGGGAGGCCACTCCTCCGGGGTTTGTCAGGCTAATGCCGGATCTTCGGCAACCGAGGGGGAGCGGCCGAAGCACAGCACTGGGCGCGCAGAGTAAAAGGCCAGAGTGACTGACTTACAACCGAGCACCTCAGCATGGGACCGGCAAAGAGGAAATGCAAAGCCCGGAAGGTAAAAACAAGTCCTCTCCAGTAAGAACTGTGGCGCAGCTCCGGTCTCCTGGAAAACGCCAGAATGCCTTGTTCTGTCCCCAGACTCAGCGTCGGGGCAGAGACGACTGGGCAGGCCGCGCCAGGGAGAAGGACGAGGCCGTGGACGCCCACCACACGCCCGAGGCGGCGAGGGAGTCAGGATGCCCTGAGGAGAACGCCTTACGTTTGCTTTCCGTTTTAGGCAGGAAGGTGACCCTGAGGGAAAGCAGCACGCGATGAGAGAGGGCCAGGGCGAGCCACGACTCAAGCCAGGCGTCGCGGGCCACGGACCCTGGAGCCCCTCGCTGCCCAGTGGGCCGGCGCGCTGTTCCGGAAGGGCAGCCCGGGCCGGAGGGCCTGCAGCTCTGCCTGGCCTTCTGGTGACCTGGGAGGTCACGCTCCATCCCGCGGGCCCCAGGAGTGGCCCCAGGAGTGGGCCCAGGAGTGGCCCCAGGAGAGGGCCCCAGGAGTGGCCCCAGGAGAGGCCCCAGGAGTGGGCCCCGGCGTGGGCAGGCGGTGCTGGCGCTGCCGGATAAGTCAGGGTGGCGCAGAGGCCCAGGCGGACGGGTCACGGCCGCCCCGGCGAGGCGACCCCTCGGCTGCTGCACCTCTTTCCTACAGGCGCCGCCTCCTTCTGCCCGTCCCAGTCTGAAGTCCAGTCTGGAGGAAGCGGGGGCGCGGGGCAGCCCTGGCTGCTGCCCTGGGACGGGTGATGTGTCGGGGACCGAGGGGCACGTTGGGGCCTCCACCTCAACCCTCGACCCTCGTCAGCCCCAGCTGTCGGGCTGTCTCTGTCTGCAGGGAAGTGGGCGCTCGGGGCCAGGGCCCGGTTCTGTGCGGGAAGACGTCCGGGTCAGGAGCCCTGACCAGGGCTGGAGGGCGGAGCCCAGGCAGACCAGGTCAGTGCTGAAGAGCGGGCGGAGGGCTCGCGAGGGGCGAGGGTGAGAGGCACAAGGCCAGCTCTGTGTGCTCAGTCACTCTGAGGACGTGGGGCTGCAGCTCTCATGTTCTGGCGCCGACATGCGTATTCAAGAGCTGCTTTTGAAAAAAGATTTATTTACGCCCGCAAGAACTGGGGTACAGGCCAGAAATGTAGGGGGTGGGGGGACTCACAAGAGAGAGTGGAGAACAGAAAGGGCAGATGACTGAAACACACTGCTGAGGTAGCCGCGGGGAGACAGGAGAGGTCAGCTGCGCCCTGTGGTCAGCTTCCTGGCCGGGGATCGAACTTGCGCTTCAATGGCTGCCCATAGCGTCTAAGTGCTGAGACTTAAGTCCTTGCACCACCAGGGAGGCCCCTAAATTTATAAATTTCTTTTGACACAGCTAATATTTTTCTATTTGGCACTTTTAGCTAAGTGCAGAATGTCTTCCAGTTGTCTAAATTATAAGAATTCAGGAGACAGGATACCTGCGTGTCAGGATTATGCTTTCTAAAAGCTGCTCCTGCGGAACGCGCACCGCTTGTTGCCTCGCTCCCCAAGGCGCGCGGTCCCCTTGTGTCCGTGTGTGGCTGTAATGGGTGACAGGTGCCACGCGCCCACATGTCGTTCTACCTGTAGAATATTTGAGTGGTACAAAAATCAGATAACCAGAAAGATGTTTTATCGCTCCTTTTCAGTATTTCCTCCAGTTCCCTTTTTTTTAATCTTATAAAATATGTCCATTATTGTTCTAACTAAATTATTTAGTTCTTCACTTTAAAATTACATTTAGGCCGTTCGATTTTGTCAAATAATCTGTCATTATATATTTTAAGAGTTTAGGACCTGCTCTTATATATTTAAACTCTTGATATAAATGACATCTGATACTTATTAAAAGCCTTTTATCCTCAACTGATACAATCATGTAATGCTTGCTTCATATAATGAATTGCAAAATTGTCCATGCTCCGTTCAATGACATAGAGAAACCGAAACAGGGTGTTCTGGAAAGGGCAGCTCAACCTCTTGCGGTTTTTAACTTTACTCACCTTCGCTGTATTTTTATGACAACTGACATGTCATATTCTCCATACTAAGGGAAATTTTGGTCACTGAAACATTAAAACCACAGGTAGATAAAAATTATTATTTTCTTTAGATTTTTTGATTAAGCTTGGTTAAAATTGCATGTAGTTTTCTCTTATAAATTCTCTTTATTTTAGTTTACCTCTAGTTCAAACAATTTTATCTATTTTTGCTCATTCTTTCTGTTATAACTCTCATGAGTGCTTTATCTGCTTTATAATTGACTAAAAAAACCCGCACTTTTGCATTTATGTTTTTTTCTTCTACTTGTTAATTTTCTATGTCAAATGGCAGGTAGTTTAGCAAAATATTCACCAGCTCAGCCCTTGTCGCTTTATACTTAAATAGCAGTAAGAATACTGAAACAAACAAAGAGGCGAGAAAATACCACTGTAAGAGAGGATGCAAAGTAAGAACCGAACATTAGTTGTCCCCCTTTGGACTGTTGTCAGAGATACAGAGGTGCAGGTGGTAATAGAAACACTGGGATGTGTTGTGCACCCAAAGCGTCCATGTGGGAGAGTGCAGCGACAAGGGTCACAGCAGGCCCCAGGCCATCGGGGTGGGTGCTACCGCACCTCGGCTCACAGTTCCCTGCCACTGGCCAGCAGTCTTGCTTTATCTCTTGTATTCTGAACCTCTTAGAGGAGAACCTCAGCTTCCTGTAAATGCTCATTGTGACTCTCCTTTTCCTACTTGTGTCTTTTGTCTTTCGTCACACACTATCTTCTGTATTTGTGTGCTAAGAATTTTTACTTTGTTTATGGATTCCCTGTAGGGCTCCATTTTATTAGCTTGTGTACATCTCACATGTCCCCGCTGCCATCTTAAATTATACACACCCATAATTTAATGCCCCTACTGCTAGCCCTATCTTAGCACAATTCCTGGAGACAACAGAAAGCTGAGTGTGAATTTACACAATCTTTTTTGAAGACACAAAAGAGCACACTGTACTTTTGTCTTATTATATGGTAAGGAGCTTATTTACTAATCCTTTCAACACTGGAAAGAGTTTTTGTTGATTAGGTAGAAGTCATTGAGAAGAAGCAAACAATTAGTTTGTTTTCCGGGCGACACTCTAAAGGTCTGGACATCGGATTTTAAATAGCATACCTAAATACTGTGTGTAATGTTTGCGAGCTCCAGTTAAAACCAGGTATAAAATAAATACCAACATCCACTTATTCATTCACTCAACACGAATGCTTGTGGAGCGCTGAGCTTCCTCTCCCTTGCCAACTGTCTTCCACCTCACCACTTGCAGGCACAGCACAGGTGTGTGCGTGTGTGTGCGTATGCGCACATGCACACACACTACAATATGGCCTCTGCTTGGACGGTGAGTGGTGGTCACCAGGGAGTCTCCTTTCTCATTAAGAAGTTTTGCTTATTGTGGGGCTAAGTTGCTGCGGCATCCAGTCCAGGGCGGACCCAAGAAGTGGACGGCACCTGCGTACAGGAGGAGATGGGTTCTCTCTGGCATGAGCCAAACAAAGGCCGTACAGAAAAGGGGAGGGAAAAATTCGTCAGCACGCAAAGAAGAGAAGTAACCAAGAAAAAGAAAGTACATTCTGCCGGCAGCACACTCAGCGGTGGCCCCCGCATGCGGCACAGCTGATAATGAGACCTTGGGCGTTTGCGCTACACACTGACTGGGTTTCCAGGATGTGGTGGCAAGGGAAGGTGCAGAGCGCGTCTGTCTCGGACAGAGTGCTCTTGGCCTTGCTGGCCCTGCGGCTTGATCCAGGGCTGTAACCCAAACCTCAGACACACCTCCCCGCCTGCGGGGACCTGAACTCCACCTCTCTCCTCCCTTGCGGTGCACTTGAACACGGTTCTCATTCCTGTCGAACTCCACCTGGTGTGATTTTCTTCTTTGATATTTGAACTATTCAATAGCTACAAAGAACACCATCTAGGAAGGAACAATAGCTGATAAAAATGAAAGAGAGGAAAAACTGGTCATTATAAGAAATGGACTAAATTAAGTTGGACCCTTATCGCCTGTGCAGAAGGAGAACCCACCAGCATTTTCTGGAGGTGAAATTCAAGTTGCAAAGGGCATCTCCAGCAAAGTATAAAGCATAAGCAATGTCTATGGGCATTACTGTGGACAGAATATTAGATTCAGATTGGGATTAATGTACCTGATTATAATTGACATTAATGGATCAAGGACACAAGGGTTGTGGAGTGTACAGTGAGGAGGCCTTAGAACCCAGAGGGCTAGTCAAAAGTCTCAAGAGATAATTTGAACTTCAGTTAGAGCAACGTCAGTTTGCATGGAAATGTGTGAGTAGAGTTGAGCCACTTCACAGGAGCCCTGCCTCGCCCTCCCCCACTCATTCTGGTGCTTATGTGTGTGTAGAAGAACTGGGGTGCAGGCCAGAGGTGCAGGGGTGAGAAGACTCACCAAAGACAGAGTGGGGAGCAGAGCAGGCAGATTTACTGAAGTACACTGCTGAGGGGAGCTGCGGGGAGGCAGGAGAGGTCTGCTGCGCCATGTGGGTCCCCTCTGGCCAGGGATTGAATTCAGGCCACAGTGGTGATAGTGCTGAGACTCAACCCTAGGCCACAGGGAGACCCCCAGTACTCTTAAATACCATCTAATCCAAGGGTAGAGTTGGAATTGCAATGATGTGCTTAATATGGTATGTACAGATGCTGATTGATAACGGTGCACAGCTGAAACCTGTATATTGTGATAACGCAGTGTTACATCGATTAAACAAGTATGAAAGAGGAATAAGCGTAGGAACAAGAGTCTCTGCAAACACTTTCAGATAAATGAGCGCCCAGATGAGTAATAATAAACACTAGGGTGACGAGGGAGGGGTCTAGATTAAATGAGCGCATACATCAATGAGTTGTTTCAAGAATAAAAATAGATAGCGCTTGGCCAGACAAAAGACTAAAACAATTACATTTACTAGCCATCTATAGTTTGCCAGGCAAACCTTAAATTCAGACTATCATAATCAATATTCAGAGTAGCTATTATTATGCTGATATTAAAGGTTTAGGAGTTGGAGACCAATGAGTCATATATTTGAATCTGAATCCCAATTGTCCCACACTCACTGAAACTTTAGGTAAGCCACTCAATCTCTCTCATGCCAACGGCTTTTTCCTCCACTGTGTATTATATCATTTCCTTTTTCTATATCTCTAGAGCTTCCTTTCCTGCTAATATGAGCTGTGGGCATAAAAAAAGAAGACACGCACTTAGAAAATTTGACCTGGCAGCTTAAGTAATTTGCCCAAGGTCATTTAGTGAATCAGTGGTAGATCCGAGGCTAAGAAGCTATAATTCCTGCTCCAATTTCCTGCCTGAACCATTAGATTGCTCCATCTGTTTTGATTCCATCATTAATATGAAGTCATATTTCTGTCTCTTAATAGAAATGAACTGATCTACTGGCTAAAAGTGGAGTGTGAAAAGGAATTTCCATTGCTTTAAATGTATTATTATTCCTCACCTGTACAACTTTGAAGGTGGTCCTGTTATATATTTAAATAATGTGAAAAAGCCTTTGTAATAGCAGTCTTTAATTATACCTGCAATAAAAGGGAATAAAAACAAAGGTCTCATTAACATGAGCATCAAATGAACCTTTTTATGCTAAACATTGGGTTAATATCTGATATTTTGATAATATGTAATGGCAATATTTTAAAATGATGAAGCATTTGTTAATGCCTCCTTAAGATAAAAGTAACACTACATTAGTTTGATCTGATTAATGTTAGCATGATGCACAATGATACATTGATAATGACTGGCCACTTTTCTTAAGTGTTAACCAGTATATTATTATATAGTAAATGAATTGAAAAGCTCTTGTAATGCTACTCTTGATTGTTAATTCAGTTAATTAAATGCATGTCATACAAGCCATTAATAACTTGATAATTCACCTTTCTTAGATGTTTTCAAATCCTTATATAATTCAATAAAAGAGACATTAAATTTATAAATTTAAATATTTGATACCTGTGATTCCTATTTTCCATGACTAGACAAAAAGACTTTCCTCATTTTTACCTAGAGTGTTGAATTAGGATATTTCCAAATATAAGAATATTACATGACAGTATGAGTTATTGACATTTGATATTTCAACTTTATTATTATGAGCTGAATGCCAGATATTTTTGATAATTCTGATTAACTCATACATTTGAATTTTGTGTGATACGTTTGTCATCAAAAACAAATTGACTTCTACTTCTCCAAATTACTTGTATACTTACAAATTCTAATATCATTATTTTAATTTGAAAGGGACTTCAAAGTAGATCAATGGAAAAATCTCCAGTTATTGTTCCACTTATTTCAAGTTAACGAATATGTATTATTTACAATATGTTCTAGGTGTTTGGAGCTAATCAACTAATAAAACTTATAAAGGTGTTATTTTCATCAGACATAAAAAAATGGTGGTAAAATAGACTGTAGATGATGAGGGTGGGCAAATAAGTGGATACAGCTCCAATTAAAATGTAAGTGTCGTGGGAATGGGAGGGGACCGACTGAAGATAGTCAATATTGTGGCGAATAATAGAACGTTTCCAGAGAGCAGATCTTGGAGTTTCTCAAGATGAGAAAAAAATACCGTGACTCTGTCCGTTGACAGGTGGCCCTAGAGTGCCTGTGATGAGCATCTCACCATCTATGGAGACGCAGAACCACCACCTTGAACACCTGAAACTAGTGTCATATTATGTCAATGATACCGCAATACAAACGAATAAATAATAGTGAGTCATGTGAGAAAAACAAACCCCAAAGGGATAAGCTCAAATGTCCTTCCACTGACAGAATGAACAAATAAATGGTCCTACGTGATACAATGAACATTAAAAATGATTCAACAACAAAAAGAATGAAATCCCTACACCTGTTGAAACATGGATAAGTTTCATAAAAATCACAGCGTGAAAGAAGACACACACACACATGCACACATTGCTGCATGAAAACTCAAAACCCAAAGAATTTAACTCAAGTATGGACATGAGGCAGTAACATCTGCAGAGGAAGGAGAGAACAATGGAAGGACTTCGAGAGGGAGAGGGGTTTTCTTTCTTCAGAGGCAACTGCACAACTTTTGTGGTAATTCTTTGAGTTGCGCGTCTTGGTATAATTTTTTGCGTCCATAAAATGAATAATTAGAGCCATTACATATTTTTGATACAACAGTAGCTGTACAAAGACAAAGCGCAAGTCTCCACAAGCCCGCGGTGGATGAGAAGAGGAGCCGCGCAGGCTGCAGGCTGATTGGCTGTGTAAACTCCGGGTCGGCCTGCCTAAGGGGGCCTACATGGGCTGTCCCCTCAGCCCTTCCAGAACTGCATGTAAATCTGCAATTGAGACAGCCAGGGTGAAAGGAATTGTGGCCGCAAGTCCTGTTTGAGCAAAGGGACTAAATTTGCACTGGAGGGCCAGCCCAAACCGCTTGGCCCCAAGCTGACCATGAAGCTTTTTTTAAATTAGATTTATTTAATTGTATGTGACATCCTTTGTAGTCACCAGGGGATCCCCACCACCCTGTCACCCGTGCACCATCACCTCAGTCCCGTGTGCTCTCTGTGCCCTCCTCCCCGTCTTTGCCTTCCCCTCCCCTCCACCCGCTCCCGTGCTTCCTTGGGTTTATCTTTGACCTTTTGATCTTGTTGAGTTTTTTGTTTGTTTGTTTGTTGTTTTTGGTTGTAATTGCCCATTCCATGAAGCCTTTTTCCTAGGACAGGCAAAGGGCGCTCCATCCTGACGAATGGCTGTCCTCCAGCTTCCCTGAGGGAGAGGCCAGAGCGCGGGGCCCAGTTGTAACGTCCCCCATCTGCGCATGCCCGACTCAGAGGATGCTAGGATGCTGGCTGCCTCTGTTCGCCTTCTGGACCTGCCCTTTAAGTAACTTCTGACTCCCGTAGGGATCGGGCTTAATCATTCCCAGCTCTGGCTCCTTGGTGCACGAGCCCCTAATAAAGTTGAAGGTACTTCAGCTGCACCCACGCGCTCTGGAGAATTCCTTCCCTAGAGGGCAAAGACCTGCTCTACTGGGTTGAGACATATGCAATGATCTAAAAACATTCCATTTTTAAAAATACTTGCTTACCTAAAAGGGCAGTGACTATCTTCTTCTCAACTGTACCCCACAGAAACGTGCGTAGACTTATTATACCAGTGTGATTTTTTCAGACAATACATATTCCTGATTTTCACTAAAACTATCCTAGAGTAAATGAAGAGAGTTGTAGCAGGGAGAATTAGTGTGCTTTTAAGACACTTGAATAAAAAAAGCATGTAAAAAGTTGTTAATGGATATAAATGGATAAGGATAGGTAACAACCCATTCAGGTTAAGATGCACAGTGCCATAGGTTTGTATTTTTAATGAAGGTGTTCATGCTGTTATATCCTTCACATGTCCTTGGAAACTACCTGTTAGGTTAAATCCAAGGAGGATGCATTGCCATATGCTATTAAAACGTGTCAGGCAAGCCACAGCTAGGTTCAGAGCTCATTAGTATGTGTCCTCCAGAACAGTTTGCAACTACACACTTTGTGATTAATGTATTTCTGCTTTCCTTGATGTACAGCCAACATACATTTTCCATGGCCGCAAGGTAAATGTTGCTGTAGGTGTGATCAAAATAACTTTTTTTACTAAATAATTTTTTCAGTCATCAGACTATCCACTGAAAAGATTTTTTTTTCCCATTGAGAGTGAACAAATTGCTATAATGTCCTTTCCTTCTTATATAAAACCCACATTGTTTTACCCTTTGTTTATTATTATTATTTTTTACACTAGCAAGTACATTTCAGGAACATGCTGGCAATTATTTCTCATAGGCGGTCTGTGAGGCTTTAAGCTGTAACATGTTTTCTTCCAAAATATAATCCCATGTAGTCTGTAAGCAGCCCCCTTGGGGCTCCAAGCCCAGTGCTCGTGCCTGTGAGTTTCTCAGCCAGCCTTGGAAAACCCTGAGCTTGCAGGAACCCCCCACCCCCAGTATCCATCATGTTCACACTTTTCAATTAGACCACAAAATAGGTGTAAGCTATAGGTGCGTATATTTATCAGAGTCGATACTTCATAGAGGAGGAAATGCTGGTGATATACAAAGTGTTTTACATTGTGAAAATGGAGTAAAAGCCCAAATTGAAATGGTGCCTTTACCATATTCCTTGGGGTGTTTATGAAATTATTATCAAGTAGATGGATGAGAAGATCTACTCCTGGTCCACTGAAGCAGAATTTTTAATGATGGATTTGATGATCTGCATTTTTAACAAGCTTATCGAGTGGTTATGAAACATGTTTTCGTGGCAATGGCATCTACGAATAACCCTTCTTCAGATGCTGAAGGCTTTGCACTCAGGGTAACTTGTGGAGCTCCAGCGAAACTGAACTTAAAATGAGCGAGTCAGCTTTCCCTTTGTTCCCGGGCCATGCTGGAAGAGGGCCGTTGCTTCTTCATTCATGAATGGGCTCACCAAATGTATCTACTCTGGAGGTGCAACGTTTTAGTCAGGTGCTATAAAGTGAGCAAAAATCCACATTTCTTGCCTGGGTGGGAGCTGCATTTTAGTGGACCAAGGAAATAAATCACACAAATATGATTAGGTTTTAATAAACAGTGGTAGGAGTCACGAGGAAACAACAGAAAATCAGAAGCAGGAGCCCTTCATAGAGACATGTAAGTTCAAGAGAAATAAACAGCAAAAGGTATTATGCAACAGCCTGATCCGACCCAGCTGGGTTCCTGCCCTGCTCTCCGAACCTTACGCTAGAACTCAAGGAAAAGAAGACACATTTATGAAAGTAGAGATTAAGGGATAATTGTGCTTTAGCAAAAATGGGGAGGGGTGTGAGAAGGAGAAGAAGAAGCAAAGAGAAAGAGAGAGAGTAAATATTGCACAAAGAATCAGGTGACCAGGTTCATTGTGGTGCACCCAGCACCCTGCCTTAAAGGCTTTGCGAATTGGGTTGATGAGTAAATGTCTTTGTGCCTCAACTACTATGGTAGGATGGGAGCAGTGCTATCTGTCCTGTTTATTTTATAGGGTGTAGCTCATCTAAGTCATTCTAAGTCAAGGTGTAACAGGGTGGTCCCAGGAAAAGGGGAAGTTCCAAAAATCCTGGTTCCGCCCTAAGTGGGTGGAGCTGAGGAGGAAAAAAAGATTTCTGCAGA